>CAUYRT010021106.1:0-23350 GCA_963574885.1 Lepilemur ruficaudatus
GTGCTGTATATGATCCTTAATATGATAGTGACTCTCCTGTCTCTTAGGCCAGGACTCCCACATCCAAGACTGATGCCCCCCAGACAGTGACCCAGTATATGGATTCATACCTATTGTCAGGATTGTGTAAGATTTGGCCAAGTCAGTAACATCTTTGGAAAGATTACCTGAGCTATTCCAGGATTCTACAGCTAGACAAAGTAATAAAGGTTGATAAGAGTCAACATTATCTTTCTAATGGGGATGGGGTTTTGCATACTAGTTCTTTTAGGGGTAAGGAATACATAAGCAGAAGACAGAACACAAGCAACAGTCTCTCCCTTACTCTGTAAGAGAGTAGGAGCCTATTTTCAGTAGGCACCTGGCTCAAGCTTGAAAAACTACCTCCTGTCAGGAAGACATGTGTCTCATTCTTGCTCAGTTTGGTCTTGAACTCCTGAGCTCAAGCAATCCTCCCACCTTGGGCTCAGATTACAGTACTAGGATTACAGGTGTGAGCCACCGTACCCGGCCTGTACACCATTTTATATTGTGGAGGAAACAGTGCTATGGTGGGAAATGTAGCAAACTTTCTTCCCCTTCTATGTAGCTCTTGGCATTGTGCTCACCTGGGATTCTACAAGCAGCTAGCGGTTTTTACAGTTCCCAAAAAGTCATTTTGGTAAGCGTATTTTTGTTGAGTTTATATATCTATGAAAGAACAGGAGAATGTGGTATCCTATTATACTGTCTTGTTAATGTGCTTGTTATAATTTTATTTATTTTTTATTTATTAGAGTTCACTGTACCTGTCACCCAAATATTGTATCTTGTACCCAATAGGTAATTTTTTATCCCTCACTTCCTTCCAATATCCCTCCTTCTAAGTCTTCAGTGTCAATTATACCACTCTTTATAATCATATATACACAACGTTAAACTCTTATGAGTAGGAATATGTGGTATTTGTTTTTTTATTCCTGGGATATGTTACTTAGGATAATGAATGGTCTCCACTTCCATCCAAGTTGCTGTAAAAGACATGCTTTCTTTTTTATGCCTGATTACTATTCCATAGTATACATATTTTGTTTATCTACTTGTTAGTTGATGGGCACTTAGGTTGATTCCACATCTTTGCAATTGTGAATTTTGCTGCAATAAACATACAAGTACAGAATATCTTTTTTATATAATGACTTGTTTTTCTTTGGATAGATACTCCGTAGTGGGATTGCAGAATCAAATGACAGGTTTAATTTTAGTTCCTTCAGAAATCTCCATACTGTTTTCTATAGAGGTTGTACTAATTTTTATATTCCCACCAAGTGCAAATAAGCATTTTTTCCATTTTTTTTCCTTGCCAACATTTATTGTTTTTTTTTTTTTTCACTTTTTAAAATGGCCATTCTTGGTGGCTCATGCCTGTAATCCTAGCACTCTGGGAGGCTGAGGTGGGAGAATTGCTTAAACTCAGGAGTTGGAGACTAGCCGGAGCAAGAGTAAAACCCCATTTGTAATGACAGTAGAAAAATTACCTGGGTGTGGTAGTATGTACCTATAGTACCAGCTATTTAGGAGGCTATGGCAGGTTTACTTGAGCCCAAGAGTTGGAGGTTGCAGTGAGCTATGCCACTGCACTCTAGCCAGGGCAACAGAGTGAGACCGTGTCTCAAAAAAAAAAAAAAAGGGCATTCTGATATGGGTAAGGTAATGTCTCATTGTCATTTTAATTTGTATTTTTCTGATGATTAGTAATGTTGAACATTTTTGTATATATATGTTTGTTGGCCATTTGTATATCTTCTTTTGAAAAATATATGTTTATGTCTTTTGCCCCTTCTAATGGGCTTATTTGTGTTTTTTGTTTTTGTTTTCTGATTTGAGTTTCTTGTAGATTTTGGATATTAGTCCATTTTTGGATGTATAGTTTGCAAATATTTTTCTCCCATTATGTAGGTTATTTACTTTGTTGACAATTTCTATTTTTTAATTTTAACTTTGTTGGTAATTTCTTTTGCTTTGAAGAAACATTTTAGTTTAATTGAGTCCCACTTATTTTTGTTTTTGTTGTGTTTGCTTTTGTGGTCTTAGTAATAAATACTTTGCCCAGGGCATTGTCCAGAGAGTTTTTCCTAAGTTTTCTTCTAAAAATTTTATGGTTTTGGGTTTTACATTTAAGTTTAATCTATCTTCAGTTAATTTTTGTATATGTATACAAGTTTTCTGGATGTTGGTTTACTGACAGGAGCATCTGGCCAGCAGGCAAGATGTAGTCAGTGGGATAGGTGACCCAAGCTCAGAGTGGGTAAGTCCCCCAGCAGATCTAGAGGCTGAAGTGGGACTGCCTGCTGCCCCTTTTGCTCTCCTAGCTTTACTCCTGGACACTTCCCGGTGTTTCCTTCTCCCTCTCTTCTGCTCTGCCAAATGTCCATCCTTTTCAGGGCTTCCTTGCCAGGGAGTCTAAAGAAATACAAATTTAAAAATTGCTTTCATCTTAAAAATATTTTTATTGACTCTTAAAATGTATTGACACAAAATTGGAATGTGTACTCTTATATTAATTAAGTTTATATTATTAGAAATTACATGAATTAACCACTGTATGCCCTGGGTCTTTTTCTCATACATAATAACATTTATAATTTTTCTATTTAAAAAATGGTTTTGGTTCTGCCCTAGGGTTTAGGAACCTGTTTTTTCCTTTTCAACAGGACTTCACAGACCCTCTCCCAGGTCAACGGCATTTATAGACGTAAGGTTTAATGGCTGACTGATGGTGGATTTAGGACCCCAAAGGTGCATTACAGTAATGCCTTCTTGATGATCAGGTAGATTGTTCAAATCACTTGGCCCTCTCTCAATCACTGCATAGACAAAGCAAAATCTTGAAAAAAATCACACCGATCAATACTGCACTGTTCCTTTGAAGTTCTATACTGCTTATTTAAAAGAGATTTTCATTCCTAATTGGAGCCCTAAGTTACACTCTCTGTAGAACTTTTGGAAATTATAAAAATACAAAGAAACTGAAGAAATAATTAAATTGCTCAGAATCTTTCTCCCTATAAGCCAAAACCCATTCTTAATGTTTGGCATATTTCTTCTCAGTCATTTTTTATGCACTTTAAATTTTGAGCTCATACTGTATAACACTGGCCATAATTTTTAAGTGATGCATTTAATTGATGTTCTCAATAGTATGTCATCTCTCTTAAGTATTTCTCCATGTTCTAAAGTTTTGTAAATCCTACTGTTTTAATAAATGCTTAAAGTTCCAATAAAAGGGCATACCTTGTTTACTCAACCAATCCCCTATTATTGGAGAGTTCTGTTTATCCAATTCCTTGTGATTATAAAAAATGTTGAGAGGAGCATCTTGGTCCTCATTTAAATGTCTTAAAAGATGCCTTCCTATAGGTACATACTACCACACCCAGGTAATTTTTCTACTTCCTGGAAGTGGCCAAGTGACTGTTATAAAGAGGGGAGCCTCCCTGAAGAGCTGGCTGCTGATGTTGAGGCCTCCTTGTAAAGTGCCTTCCTGGTGGCAAGTCTGCATGTGCCCTTGTAAGATCAGCAGAGTTTTCCTCAGGGTGCTGAGGAGTCTGCAGCCCTCTCAGATATACCCTGAATTCAGGTATAACTGGCCTACTCCCTGGTGGCCACAAGAAGAGGCTGTGGAAAATTCTGTGACCTTTAAGAATGACAGGATGCCCTTACTGAAGAAGGTAAAGATTTTTGAAGGAGAAACAATGTGTCCTCAGCAGCAGAAGTGGATGTACAATCTGCCCAAACACTGTTCTCTCCAGGTAGGTGTGCAGTGCAGGCCACGCCCACACACTGGGGTATGTGAGTCTTCAGAAATGCAAGATGAGCTCAAAAAAGATGAGGTCCAGGGAGGAGTGAAATGTTAAAATCTTCCCCTGAAATGGAGAGGTAATAACATCTGTTTTGCAGATTATTTTCTCACTCCTCCAGTAACTATTCACTGAGTGCCTATGGCCAGGCATGAGTATGGGAATCCCACCCTCATGGAACATGTGGCCTTGATAGTATGTAAATAAGCAAATCCCCCCAAGAGGTGGCAAGGCTCTGATACAGAGGACAAGGGCTGTGGGACAGGAGTCAGGAAAGCTCTCTCGGGAGAGGCCTCACCTGAGAAGAACACTGTGGTATAAAGATTGTTAGCAACATGTAAATGTGTCGTCACAGAATTAAGAATATCCCTTATGAAATATATCTCATAGAATCAATCTAACATAAAGTTTATTCATGGCACCCTCTCCATAGTTGCAGGGACTTTCAGAGTAGTCTGTTGCTGATTCTAAAGCTGCATGGTTGTCACTAACTTACAATAAATTGTAACACCCAAATCCAATATTGAACCCCCAATTTCATACAAAAACGTATGAGAAGAAATTTGCTTTTTTTATTATTTAATGTGACAAATGTGCTGTGCATGAAGGTTTACACAAAAATTCTTAAATTCTTCATGTAGGAATTATGAGAATTTAAAATATTTACAGTGACTCAGGCAGTTAAATAATAAAATCCACCATAAGGACCTATCAAAAGTCTTCTGCAATTTTCATTATTTTGTCTTTCATTTTCAACTACCAACTCCAATAATCCTGGTATTTTTTCTATTTATTTATCTATTTAAAGACTAGTCGAGTGCAGTAGTGAGAAGGGGAAAAAGTAAAATAAGTAGTTTGCCCTGTAACTCACTGTGAACAACTGCAGTAACTTACTGCCTGAAGAGAGGCAATCTTAAGGTTGAACCATGGAAAGTCTGAGTGCTGATAGAAGTCTTCAGAGTATTGGTTTCCCAAGTTACCAATAAAAATGGTGAGCAAATGGGGCTTCCTTTATTCCCAAAACCAGCCCAGCAATTCCTCAGGAAGCCAGACCACTGCTGCTCCTGTCTGCACTGCACCTCCATGAGGAGGGTATCCCTGACTGCACCAGGGATAGGGATGGCGGAGGAATCCCCCAGGGCAGGTGGGCAGAAGGGCTGCCTAGGCTTGGGTTCCAATGTGCATACTTGAGGCAGACACATGAGTTTGCTGTGACTCCCCACTCCGCCTCTTTGTACACACTTCTAATGAATCATAGTCATAGGATTCTCATCTCAGAGCTCTATTAGCAGTGACATGTGTTTTATACATGCAGATCAGCTATGCTTTCATTATTGTCTTGAAACAATGAAAACCCTTTTTTATTTAACCATATATGACTCTTTATTTTGTTTTAGAGTTTTTTTACGTGCCTAATTCTCTAGATTCTATGGTCTAATATCAGTTTGTCAGTTAAGATTGCTTTCAGATCTAGTTGCTAGAAAATCTTACACAATGTAGCATGAACAAGCAAGGGTAGGAAAACCAGAGGCAGGCAGGGGCGAGGCTGTCTAAGCTTTTATTCTATTGCAATGAGAAGCCAGTAGCAGTGTTTAAATGCGGGAGTGGGCAGCATATATCATGTTTTCTAAATATTCAAGGTATCACTCTGGATGCTGAGTGGAGTGCGGACTGTAGGAAGGTAAGAGAGAAAGCAAGGTGAAGGCGCAGAGACAGTCTTTAGCAGGATATCAGTAGGAAAGGAAGGGTGGCTGAAACTGGTTGTAGAAATGGAGACGGCAAGGAGAGGCTGAAATTGGGATGCACATTGTAGGCAGAGCCAACAGGACTGGCTATGGGATTGTGGTGGGGGTGAGAAGGAAGGAAGTGAGTCAGGGATAACTCCTGGTGCTCCCCTCAGGGAAGAGACCCCAGGCCTGTGGGTTGTCAGCAGAGAGATGATAGCTAACACAGTGACACAGTGTGGGGTCAGTTTGAGGAGAGAGGTGCACAGAAGAGAGGAAGTTGCTGAGGGTTTCTAGAGATCTGGTAGAGAAGAAGCGGGGAGAGAAAGAGGTAAAGGAGAAGGTGAAAGAAGATAGAAAAAATATGAGATAGAAAAAATGAGATGAAATCATGGGGAGTTCAAAATTCCAGAGACACTGACTCAAGAAGAAGGACATGCTCAATTGTATCATTTGTGTCAAATGTAGCTAAAAGATTGAACGAAATAAGAACAAACATTTAAGCTTGAATTCAGTAAAATGGAAATCATTGCTGTCTTCAATAAAGGCCAGTTCAGTGAAGTGGTGTGGAAGAAAGGTAGGATGGTAGAGGCTCAGGAAAGAACATAAGAAGAGGAAGCTTGAATGGAGCAGAGAATCCTATGTGGAGAGAAATCTGAGGTCAAAGGTTTGTTTGTTGAACGCACAGGATTAAGAGCTGTTTGTCAGCTGATATTGGCAAGAAATTATCATGGTCACAAAACTCCAGAGTAGTCTGAAATACAGAGCCAAAATTTACTTGAAGTTACAGCTTCAATCTTTAAAACCTTTAAAATAAATGAGATTTTTTGCAACATTTGTGTCAAACCCTGATACCTTAAAGATATAAAAATGTTCAGTAAAACTCAGGCAAAAAGTGTATATGCTGACAATTTGAAAATATTTTTATTCTTACTATACAAATTATACTTTTGTATACAACCCAGCTTATTTATCAAAGATTACTAAATTCACATGATAGAAAAGCATTGGAGTTCGTTTAATTAATTTATGAGCACTCCCTTATTTATAAGCCAGTGAACCATGTAGGTGCAAACATACAATACATGGACATAAACAAACTATATCTAAACATATAAACTCACACACACACAGGCACACAAAGTTCTAATAGATTTCACCTCAGAACTCTAGCCATGAGATAGTAATACCAACTCAACTGTTTGCAAAAGACAACTGGATCCAAATTTCTTCTGACAAAACTGAAACTTGTTCACATTGTTACTGAAAGCTCAGCACTTGTCCCTGAGCCTTCATCAGAAGAATGAGGAAAAGTGCTTGAGAAAAAAAAAGATCTGGCAAATGAGGAGGATGGAGACTCTTGTCTTAAAATGCTATAATCCTCATTATAAGCAGAAATACAGAGCTTTTAAAGGGAGGGTTTTTAGCTTCAGGCTATTGCTGAACTATAGTTGATGATTCTGATCCCTTCCATCTCTAGCAAACATGATCTTGTGACATCTGCCCAGACCTCCACCTGCCTGGACTGGAGCCTCTACTGGGACAGTTCCACTGAGCCATCTCCTGTAGCACAAAGAATAAAGGACATTCCTTTGCCCCTCCTGACCACTGGCTTGAGGCAGGAATGCAGGTTTTATTAATAGTTCTCCAAAAGGAGTGGGAGAGGATTTAAAGAGACAGGAAATATTTTTGCCTTTTTTCAGGCCATTCTCTTTGTTACAACATGGTTAAACTTTAGTTGCCCTTTTATGTAACCTAATTACGCCTATGGATCAAAGTTCTGGGTAAAATGGTTTTCATGGCACTTTGATTTTATTTTTGTTTATTAAGAAAAAGCATTTTATTCACATATGGTTCAACATTTTGCAATAGCCAGAAAAATGTTGATATTCTACAAAAAATGACTTTATTCTCTTTCTTCTCATATAGTTCTAAAAGAAATTACATCTCTGTTTAAAAATTTATCTCTTTCCATCTGCACCAAATTTTTATGGCAGCACAATTCACTACTGCTAGGTCGTGGAAACAACCCAAGTGCCCGTCAATTCATGAGTGGATTGTTAAAATTTGGTATATGTTTACAATGGAATATTACTCAATTTTAAGAAATGACAATGAGCTAGCACCGCTTATATTATCCTGGATTAAGCTTTAGCCCATTATTCAAAGTGAGGTGACACAAGACCAGAAGAATGGGCCCCACATGTGCTCGCCATCAAATTGGTACTGATTGATTAACACCATGGGGCTCAAATGGTGGTGGTGTTCACTAGGGATTCAGGGGGTGGGGGGTGGACCCACATCTGAGGGATGTGGTGAGCACTGTGGAGACGAAGGGCATGCTTGAAATGTAGTTGGGGAGCGGAATTAGGGGTCTCAACAGGGGGAAGGAAATCCTCTAAAACCGATTTAAGTGAATAGCTGTACAACTTGGTAAATTTACTAATAATCATTTAATTGTACACTTAAAGTGGAGTAAAGGCATGATATGTTAATTATACTTCAATAAAGAAAAAAAATGTCAATAATTTTATGGTTAAATATATATATATATAAAAGACAGCACAAATAAAAATTCAGAATAAACCTCTTGGTTTGTGCTTGTTTTTTACTTTCTATGGATGATATGTACTTTGTTCCACATCTTTTGCTTCCTGAAATCTTCTGTAATCTTGGCACCACACAAGAACATATGCCTGTTTTTAATCTCTGTTTATTTCTGTTGTGTTTCCTGGTTGGGTTGCTGGGGAGGAGGATGCAGTGAGGAGGAGAGGGAGGGCTCCCCTCACTGTTGATCTTCTGAGGGCCTCACATATCAAACCAAAAACTTAGTGGCAGACAGAACAGCCATAGAAAAGTTCAAGGGCACCAGGTGAAGGAATTATATTGTACTAGCCAATACAGCACCCTGCTGGAGCTAGAGCAAGAGAGAAAAGCATTGCATACAGTGGATCCAAGAAGTGCTTTCTGACATAACAAAAATAACACAAACAAAATACCTGTGGGATAGCCTTTGATTCTGCAGTGGTATTACTTGGAGGACTCTCTTTGTGCTTCATTGAACAGGTTTTGCCCTCCTAAAAAAGCAGCAATTGAAATCAGGTCAATGAAGTTAAACAAAGAAAAGAAATAAAAAGAAAACAAAACAAAAACTCCTTTGAATTTTTCTCATTGGGAAGTTTCCTTCACTTGGATTTATGCTGAAAGGGCTAGTTAGCTAGGATTAAAATCATCACAACAAACGTGGGATCCCTAGGAGAAATCAAGCATTCGTGGTTGGTTTTGGGATCTCAGAAACCCTCATGGCAATCAGCTACTACAAAGACGCACAATTCCAAGGGAAATTTCTTTCTCTGTCAAATTTAAAAATGAAGTAAAGGACTATAAAACTGCTATATCTGTGATGCATCTAGACTCTAAGATTTAAATATGCCAATGATCTGTGTGCCTGGAGGAACATCAATATTGCAGGACAGAAAGCAATTTAAATAATATGATCATCAATCTGTCTACTAAAAAATCCTCAACATCTTTTAAAAAAGATAATATTACTGGAACTAAGATCCTAAATTTTTCTAACCAGAAAATCTCATGTTATTTATTAGCCTCATCAGATTTGAAGAATATCAAGTGCTGGAAGTAAAAACATAAAATAAACAAACAAAACACATTCCACTTATGCTTCATTTCCATTTTGACCAAGGTTAAAATATTGAATTGTCCCTTCCTCCCCCCCATACCTTCCTTCTTTCTTTCCTTACTGCCTTTTTCCTTCTTCCTCCCTTCATTTCTTCTTCTTTATTATAAACACTCTTTTTAAGTAACAGCAAAATATTTAGTGCAAGAGTCTCTGCCTTTGTGTGTGTGTGTGTGTGTGTGTGATTTTCCATAATCCTTTCCATGTGTCAAACAAAGCCTAAGAGTTAAATAACGGCAACTGGATAAGTGGATCACTCTGGTATTGGCCAAGTCGGTTTCTTCCTGGAGTCAACCAGGAGATGGAAACATAAGCTGGCTTCAAACTCTAACGTTTAAAAAATACTGTGTAGAAAATAACTAAAGAGATTGTGCAGATTAAACTCACTCAAATTCAGATTTTAAAACAGTTATTTTTACATATGCCCTCTTTTCACACCATATAGCTCTTAACTGAACACTCTTTCTTTCTTTACCCTTCCTTGCCAATGTGTACACCACTACATCTTCATTGAAGTCTTTCTTCACTGTGAGATACTGAAAAACAGATATTCATTTCCTCCATACCTCATTCTTTCCACCATTCCACCACTAGATAACCTCAGTCACACTGACCTATTCTAAAGGTACTATGTACATAACAACTTTAGTACTTAATATTGCTTTTACATGCATAAGCATGTCTTACTCCTCAATAAATTATGAGTTACTTCAAGAAAGGGTCTACATTTATCACTCCTAGGTCACAGCTAAATGCTTACTAATAATATATGAATAAAAACATACATAGGACATGAAAATAGTTCAATACTTGGGAATTTTAATAAATACCTGTTTTCTTTGTATGACCAGGTTTAGGTATATTTGACAGGGGCCCCTAGATTTAATAAACAATTATTTCCTCTAAATAAAACCACAGTATAAATGAAAATTTAGATTGTAACCATCAGGACAGAAATCAATAGTTGAAACCTTAACTACTTTATTCCAAATACTTTCAAGCAGATGTATAGAGCAATCTTCTAAACTACCTAGGGGGGGAAATGTTTTTTTCTTATTGTATGAGTTTCAGTTAGAACTGGAAACTTACATTTCCCTGGAAAAATTATAATCTATTTGTGCTATAATAAACCAGCTGGCTTTTGTTTCAATTATACTTGCATTCAGACTTTGAAAAATAAACTAGGATAATGGATTGAAGTCAGGCTCAGAAAATATAGACCATGCAGAAAGTAAGCTACATAGTGTAGGATTTCCCAAAAGACATTTGGAAATAATGTAATTCATATATAAGTTTGGGGAAAAATGATTTCCACATTAAACGGTTGTATTTATTATAGTTCTTCTCAGAGACTTTAATATACAATATCTTAAAGTTTTGATTTTCAATGATCCGTTCACATAATCACTTGAGGGGACTGTTAAAAAAATACTACTCCACGGTGTCCTGTCCTATCAATAGGGCACTTGCATTTTTAATCAGCATGCCAGCAATTCTAATGCACATGTGAAATTTAAGATCGACTTCTTCATAAGATTCAGAGGTATTATAAATCTATAAGGAAATATAAACATTTCCTGACCTCAAAACTCTTTATGTATAAAGCATTGCTTGAGGTCACCACCATGAGTAAGATGATATAGGATTTGCAATGGAGTATGTCATTTCATTAAGGTAGCACAGCCAACTATCTGAGACAAGGCTTTGATCATGTGAACAATGAAAACTTATTACATTTCAGCATTAAAGAAAATGTTATGTGGTTGGAAGACAGCTGTAACTTTGTTTGATACTTCGATCCTATAATGAACACTGCCTTTAGAATTACTTTTTCTGTGTTTATAGGCATTGTGGAAATTTCATAAAATGGGATTCATAAAATTCTTAGTGTCTCTCAGAGAAGCAACAGAGATAAGGTCGCATAATTGTATCTTGTATATATTGTGCATTGATAAGCATCTTATTAAACTTATAGCCATTGTGGAAGCAGGTATTCATTTGATGAGAATACAAAAGACAGATTTATCATAGAGTTCTCTTACTCTGCTGCTAATCTGACCCCAGTTGTCAAAAATTACAGAGAACTGCTGGAATGCAAGGATAGCAAGAAGAATTTGACTCGATGCCAACATTGTATAAAGAAAATTTTGGCTATTGGTTAAAAGTGCTTTGGAGTAAAATAGACTTTCTTTCAAGTTTTGGCATTAATGCTTATTCACTGGTGATCTTGATCAAGTTATTTTCCTCTGGGCTTCAGCTTACTTGGTTGCAAAATGGGCCTACTTATTCATGGAGTTAATTTGAAGGTAAAATTAGAAAACACATATAAAACTATTCCACATAGATATTAACAAATAGTAAACATGTTCCTCTTTCTCCTTCTATTATTATTATTATTATTATCATTAATGGTTACGAACTGAGAATTATGATCAGTTGACAATGACATGACAAACCTTTATGTAGCAAATCCACAGGCATGTAATTCTCACACATAGGGAAAGAAGAGGGAAAGTAGAGAGAAGAGGAGGAGAAAAGGAGATGAGAAAAAAAGTACTGATAAAAGGGGCTGCAAAAACATTTATTACTACTGCTTCTCTTTTAACCAAAAGGGAAATATAGTAATAAAAAGTTACCTCAATTAATGTTTTGCTTTGGGAAGAAAAAAAAAACTTGAGAAAGTAGAGGTTTTAAGTCTATGCCAAATTGTGTTTATATCTAAAGATTTATCCAATAAAACATGGGCTTGGAGTTACACTGGGAAACACTTAATATAGAATTAGGCCAATGGGTTTACTTCTAGGGCCTTGGAAACAACATAATGTAATACTTAAAATAAAAGCTCCTCATTTAGGAAAGCTGTATTACAGGGTAAAAGAAAAACTTACTATAGGATCACTGAGGAAAAATAGTCACTTATTATTACAACTATAGCCAAGAACGTTATAGAAAAACTGTTGGAATAACTTTTGCCTGTGCAAATGGATTTTTAATTGTCCCTTTATGGCCACATAAATGAAATCCAGACAGTCCAATGATTTGCCTTTGTTATCTTTAAACTTCTTGAAAACTAAGGGTCAAGTTAAGCTTCAAAAATGGCTTCATACTTTAATCATTCATGCCACAAACATTTATTGCGTTTCTATTATGAGCCAGGCACTGCCTGACTGAAAAGAAAACATTGATAAAAGACGAAATCTTTGTTCTTAATGAAGGTTACAGTCTAATGAATAAAGCAGAAATAAATGCATAAATAAGAACATATAAAAGAGAGTGTCAGAGACTGGTAAATGTGATGATGGTAAGTGCTTTCAGGTCACACCCAATGGCTTGGTGACAGCACAGGCTTTGGGGTCAGGCATCTCTGTGCCCAAGTCCTAGTTGTTTCACCAACTGATCATCTGCCAGGGGAAGTTCTGTAACCTTCCTGGGCCTTCATTTCATCATGTGAAAAGAAACATATTAATATCTTTCACAGACCATTTCTGTAAGTATTAAAACAAAATCAATATACTTAGTTTATTTGTGTGACATTTTAGACACACAAGAAGGATTTGCTTAATTACTTCAGGTGCCAAAAACCAGATACTCTTTTTTTCTTTTCATTGTTTTTAGCTTTATATGCTTTTTCACGACATGTGCTATAATAGGTAAGACATATATTTGAAACAAATTAAGAATGATAATTCTGTTTCAACTTAATTGGCATTTACACATTTACTATATCTTAAAGCTGTGTTAAGTGATATGAAAATATAAAAGAGGTATATTTATTTTCTTACAATCCGAGTTACCTCAGTGGGTTTATAATGACAAATTGCCTGCCACGGCCATTGCTGATTGTGCTGAAAGTGTAAGGTGTCCACATCTGATTTGCGTGAATGGCTTGCTGTCTGTTCCCAAGACCGAGGCTCTGTTGTTCATCTGTGGAATCTGTGGACCTTGCTACAAGGGAAACTGCAAGGTCAAGGCTAAAGGTATTTCAAGGAAAGGAAAGCCCCCTAGCGTGTGAACTAAAGGGCAGTTAAGGAAGTTTATCTGTTTATTTTTTTTAGTTTTGTCAGACAATTTATAACTTTAGCCTTCAATAACACACACACACTTTCTCACACTCACAGTGCCATTAAAACCAAATAAATCTAGCAACTTATGTGTCTGAAACACATTATCTTTATATCTTTTTAATCTATATAAAAATTATTTTAAACCACACATTTTAAAAATTTAAAATGCTTGTAAAGGACTTAACTAAGATATTTTGACAGTCAGAATTCTAAAATGGCCCTAAACCTTATATAACATCCAAACCTTATATAACATCCTCCCCTTGATAGGTCCTCACTGGCAGGACCTATGAATATGATGGCATCTCACTCCCATGTGATCAGTTGGTTGATTTTGAGTTAATCAAAAAGGAGGCCTTCACATCACATTTTGCAGTTGTAGCTAACAACACACTTTTTGACAATAGCAAAAAAGTTTTCTTATAATGTACTTTTGAAATATTCTACCAAGATCAATAAGTAAATAGTTGGTATACATTGGGGCCTGGTGAATCACTGAGATATATTACCCAAAAAAGAAGAAAATATGACTCTTAGTTAATTAGGATAACTAGGGATTTCTTTATGGAAGAACTGAAGCTTGAGTGTTGGGTAGAGTTTCTGAGACAGCGTCCTGAGGACAGAGAAGTGAAAGCAGACAGGTGGTGAGGGGGAGGAATGCATCCTAGGTAAGTGGCGAGGGCAGCTGAGATGGGAAATATTGAGAGCTGTCTAGAGTAGAAACAGTTCAAGAACTTACATGCCACGAAGTGATGTTTATACTCAATGTAGAAGTTAGAGACATATTATAAACCTCCTGCAATAACATGCCTACTTTTTCTAAGAAACTAATGCTTTCTCTATGATAAAATTTAAAGAAGTTTATGAACAAGATTCTAAACTTATCATTCCATACAATGCTTGCTCAAACATGCCATCAGTATAACTCTCTTCCTTCAGTGAAATGTTTGTAATCTATACCATTTTTATAAGCGTTCCTCTCCCTCTTCCAGGATTTGTCAAGGCAGCAACATTTTTCTTCTCTCACCTGGCTGACAAGAAGTTGAAACTTGGCTATATTTGTCAGAAGTTAGGTTTTAATATTCAAATATTTGGAGTTAAACTATCAGAGCTTATTTCACAAGTCCATTCCTAAATTAAATTATAAAACTAAAAGAATAATAACATAAATGTTCCTTTTTAAAATGACCCACAGTCTCTCATTGCCTGACACTAACATAACACATATCATCAGAGCATGATTAACTTCTCATCACAAGCAATATATCTTATATTTTATCAGTTTAATGATCATGTATCTCAACCCAAGGGGTAGTAAGCCATGAGATTTTTTCCATTTACATGCATTTGCCAGAACCTAAGAAATACAACAAATTCAGTGTCTTATAACTCAGACAACTTTGAGGATTATGTTAGCTTTGAAAACTAAATTTGCAGATGATAGCAGCAGGCAGTCCTGTGGATAAGGTTGTAAACCCTTTTTCATGAAAACAATCAGCATGTTAGGTTATGTTTTTTTCCTATCTTTCAGAGATCATGGGATTTACTCCTTTATTTCCTTTCTCGATTGTTGACTTAAACTCTCCAACTCTAACCTCACCTTTCTCCAATCAATAATCAGCTCAGCCTTCAGAAATGTCTTCCTAAAATGGAATTCATCATGTTAGCTCACTGCATAAAAATCCATCAAATCAAGATAAACAAGAAAAATGCCCCCTGCCCATAAAAATAAATGTGATTTCCCATTAACTATAGAGTGAAGCAAAAACTCAGTCAAACAGCACATGAAATTATTCATAATATGGCTACACTTAGAGCCCTCTCTCCTAACACTTACAACCCCAAGTTGAATGAAAAAGCCACAGAATTTTACTTGTTTTTCTTCAAATTCGATGAGTAAGTTCACATATCCAAACCTTTGCTCAGGCTTCCTTATGCTCGAAATGATCATAATGTATTACCCATGTTTTAAACCCCCAAATATCATTTATTGAGTAGTTCAAATCAAATCCCTGAGGATCATAAATCTTGTGTTGTTGAAAAGCTCCCTGCATATTTTCTATCCTTCCAACTCTCTTGCCTTTCCTCTCCACTGAGAACCTCATCAGACGATGCCAGAATAAATCAAACTCCAGGTCATTCTCAGCCATTTGGTTATGCATACTGAATAAGAAGAGTAGAAAGATTTTCCAGTCACAAAAGAAGAGAAACAAATCCCCAGAGAAGACAAAATACCACCTAAGTTGTAAAACATGCTGAATTAGCTTTGCTAGCAGTTCTCCTTTTAAAAAAGGCTCGCTTGGAAACCTGGAAGGCTTTTATGGTTAGTATAAAAATGCAGGTACTACCAAATTCTCTTTGCTGTTCCCCTACTGTTTGTGCCAGGCATGATAAGTGAAGAGTTGTGAGAGACGTTGGAAGAGATGGATGAAATGAGAAAGTTGGAGACTGTTTTCTTAAACAAGTGAGATGTGATATAGGAGCATTGTCGTCAGACTAACCTTGATGAACCACAACAAAGGCTCACGAGATAAGGGAATGGGCATGGAATGAATGAATCTTTACTGCCACCTCGTCAGACTCGTAGATCATCTCTTTCCTGTGATTGTTAAATACACACAGAGCTTTTTTTTATACTGATATATTCTTTGCCTCATTCTCCCACACTTTCTGGAGTAATTATTGACATGTAATTGTAACTCTTAGAAAGAGACAAAAAGTGCTATCTCATATTAGAGATTTTATGAGGAATCAGAATAAAGTAGTGATTAAGCCCGTGGGCTGAAGGGTCTGTGTGTAGCCAATGTTCACATTCTTAAATCTACTATTTACTAGCTTTGTAGACTTGGATAAATTACTCAGTCTTCCTCAATCTCAATTTCCATACTTTATATGAGCAACTATTTTACTCATAAATATCTGTAAAAAATAAATAAGGAAAATATTTAAAGCACTTATCTCAGTGCCTTTCAGCTCACTGAGATCTCAATATATTGTAGTATATTTCAATAGCAATAATAATGAATATAAAGATGAATGTTGTAGGTCACAATGACAACAGCACGGGTAGTATTAATAAGGTTCATTCACTCAGACTTTAATAATATGCTAAGTCATAACCATGCCAGGTGCTTTGTGAGCCCAGGTACAGAATGGTAAAGCAACCAAGATACAATGCATGACCAAAAACACCATCAAGTACAAACTCATTTTGCTCCTTCAAGCAGCTTTACTCTACTTTGGGGTATAGATCTTGGTCGTACATATTTAATAAATAATTCAGCAAGTGAATTATGTTTTGCAGAAAGTCAGAACACGTTTCTCTTCGTTACCATGCCTATCATTTTATTTCCAACAGGCACTAATTCAGAGATTGGCCTGAGTAGTTGGTATGATTAGGATTAAATTAAATGTGAAGTTAGTAAACCTCAAAATCTAGAAATTGCTTTCTACCTTCCAGACAAACATTAACCAATTCATCAAGTTAAAAATGTCAACAAATGGTGAAGAATCAAGAGGTACCATCAAATATCTAAAGAACCATCATGGAGGAGGAAGGGTCAGACATAACCTGTTCTTTGATGTGCCTAGAATGAGAGGGAGGTTAGATTAGGTCAATGGAAAGAACACCTTTCTTAAATTTGGGGACAGCCTCACATGAAAGGAACTGGACATGTTTATGTCAGGCTAAAATGGCCACCTTCCTAGGCTATTTTCATGAAATGAATGGGTTCAGTCGCCTTTTAGGTATATGTCAAATTTGAGATTCTACAGAATTTTATGGAGTACGGTAAGTATGCAAAATTAGCTTTCTTTCAAATTTCATAAGGTAAATGGATCTTCCAACATATGATGATAATGTTTTATTTTTAAAAAGTGGCTACATGGGAAGTTGTTGAAAATTTGAATAGTTAAAATAAGGAGGCTTACATGCTATTCGTGTTTCTTAAGAGAGTCCTTATGAACAAGTAAAAAAAAGAGATAATGAAATTAATTGCACAGGAGATTTAGATTTAACAATCAATTATAAAACCTTAGCTATGTGGTAGTTAATGTAATACACATTATCTATTTAAATGTCGATAAAGTTACGCAGAATGTCTAATACCAATGATATATTAAAAATGAATGCTAATGTAGACTTTATCAGGAAATAATAATCATATAACATGTTTCTTTTTCCTCAAGGAAACTAATATAGTTGGAATGGTAAGAAACAATCAAAGATAGTATAGAATGTGGACTGAAGAAACATAACCTGGTGGAAAGAATATGTGCTTTGCTGGGAGCGGTGGCTCACACCTGTAATCCTAGCACTTTGGGAGGGTGAGATTGGAGGATCTCTTGAGCTCTGGAATTTGAGACAAGTCTGAGCAAGAGCGAGACCCCGTTTCTTCCAAAAATAGAAAAATTAGCCAAGTGCTGTGGTGCACGCCTGTAGTCCCAGCTTCTTGGGAGGCTGAAGCAAAAGGATCACTTGAGCCCAGGAGTTTGAAATTGCAGTGAGCTATGAAGACACTACTGCACTCTATCTAGGGCAACAGAATGAGACTCTCTCAAAAAAAAAAAAAAAAAGAATTTGTGCTTTGTAAACAGGGATACATAGGGTATACGGGGGTCTATTCAGACTAGATTTCCTTCATGTTTAAAATATATAAAATGGAAGTCATATTTATCATACAAGATATTTGAAAATAAATTGAGAAAATATACATCAAATTCTTAGGCAGTGAGATATACAGGCTCTACATTCAGGAAACTTGATAATTGAGTCTGGCTCTGTCATCTGTTCATTGACTAACTTGGGGCCTATAATTCAACTTCTTTGGGTTGCTTCTTTAAGTACATGTTTATCATGTACTTAAAAGGGAAAATGAATAGTACCCATGTTTTTTTTTTGTGAGAGTTAAATGAATATAAGGATTCTGGAATAAAGCATCTGATACATAATAGATTCTCAACAAATCATATCTATTGTTACAGTCATAACAAACTTTTATATATTTAATAAATGATAATGTCTAAATAATGATTAATGTGGTCCATTTCGTTTTGGATGAAATATAGTTCTACATCAATTTTTTCAGATGCATTTTCATTTATGCTAATGATGCTGAAAAATGGTATGATCTAATTACACAAAAAATAAAAATAACCATTAAAATTATAAACTATTTCTTCCTGTAAAAAATAAAAAATAGACTCAAATTATAAATTACCTCTGGGCTATAACATTAAGTGAACTCCTCTCCTCACAGTCTTTCTCTGTTATTCTCTTTTACAATGCTGGTGTGAAAAATATATTCCTACAGGTATTTTGGAAAATAATTAGATACAGTGGTTTTGAATATTTTCATGATCAAGGGTACCTACTGGGGATTGTTTCCAATATTCCCCACAAATACCAAATCCATGGATGCTCAAGTCCCTTATACAAAAAAAGGCATAATATCTGCATATAAGTGACACACATTCTTTCATACAGTTTAAATCATCTCTAGATTACTTATAATACCTAATACGAACATAAATACTGTGCAAATAATTGTTATGCAGTATTATTTTTTATTTGCGTTTTTTATTTTTGTATTGCTATTTTTATTGTGGGTTTTTCCCAAATATTTTCAATCCATGGTTCGTTGAATGGGCAGATGCAGAACCCACGGATTTGTAGACCCAACTGTATTTTAATTTGGAGGATTTTTCTTTCTAAAGAAAATAATCCATAATTTAAAACCAAACGAAACAAAACAAAATTAAAAACAAAATAGCATTCAAAAAAAATAATGGTTGTATGTAGGATGATTAATTAATGATAAAATAACAAGATATATTTTATAGCCTTAAAGATGATGCTTTTAGAATGTTTATTAATATGAAAAATACTTAATCTAAAAGCATATAACAAAATTTTTATATAGGTAATATTATCACAATAATGCAAAGCAGCAAATACAGGTAAAACAGATAGAAATAAAATGCGTTAACTCATAATGTTGTCAAATGTCAAAGACAGAGTTGAGGAGGGCAAGACAGACAATTTTATTGGTGTGCTTTGACATTCGTGTTAATTTCAAAATAACACATAACATCTACCTATCTATCTACCTATCTGTCTGGCCATCATGGTAGCTATCTCTTTATGTCTTTATCATCTATATATCCATTCTTCCTCTCCCTCTCTGTTTTCCTCTCCCTCTCCCTAATTCTCCCTCTTTCTTTCCCTCCCCATCCTTCCTCCCACCCCAAGTTCCTTCTTTTCCCTCTTCCTCTCTTTCTCTTTTTTTTCTTTTTCCTTTTCCCTCTTTCCTCATTTTTATTTCTTTTTTCATTTTCCTTTTCTTGGGAGCATGGCTAATCTGTCACTATCAATGACATATTACCATCTATACAAGGACTGCTTATCTATGTATAGTTGGCCTATAAGGCAATATACATGTTCATAAAAATATGATGTTTAAATGGGAGAATCACCTGAAAACTTAAATTCTTCCTTCCTTATTTGAAACTCAAATCCTTTTT
The DNA here is from genome assembly GCA_963574885.1 of Lepilemur ruficaudatus. NCBI lineage: Eukaryota > Metazoa > Chordata > Mammalia > Primates > Lepilemuridae > Lepilemur > Lepilemur ruficaudatus. The sequence continues at coordinate 19,847 of CAUYRT010021106.1, forward strand.
CTCAAATCCTTTTTTTAAAGAAAAATTCGCATCCCATTTCTCCTTATGCTTATACATATAGAATTAACCAATATCATGTTTTACTTTGGGAAGAATGGATAGATATGTAATGAATTGTGGTTAATTATAGATTAATTATACCAAAAAATTATTTCATTTTTTAAAAGAAATCAAAAAAAAGCTTAAATAATCATCTTGAGAATTGCAAAAAACAGTACAAAGGGTGGCAGAGGTCTCCAAAACACTTTCATCATCTCAATTAAGTAAAATTCAACCTGATTAGTAAAGTACCCAGATCTAGAAACTCAAGTAATAAAATATGCAGATTAATAGGGAAATCATGCACAAATTGAGGTGCTTCAATATTCAGCTCACCCATTCAATTATACAGGAGACCTAGGGAGGAGCACAGCTGGGTCTGCAAATTATGAAATGGGATGAGCCCTGAACACATCTTTATTAAAATAATTAAACACTCTTTCTCATGCACACATCTTCACCAACACCATTAGAATAACCAGTTTGTTTCTGTGACTTTTAGCAATGAACTCCCATCAGCAAAAAAAGGTTTATATTATGGTCACAGAAGCAATCATGGTAACAAAAAAACTGTGAAGCTGAGACAAGCACTGCTAATTACTTACCCATGTGTGAGAAAAACAACATACAATGTGGAGGAGACTCTAATACTAGGGTGTCTCTATTACTCCCATTGCAGGACTCCCATGGCAATGTGGGAAGAACAGGCTTGGTAGTAAAGCACATATGAATTTAAGTCCGAGACTTTGGTATTTTATGGAAGAATAAAATTAAACACCAGTAACAAACATTGAGTTTTTCAATGTTAAATTTTGATATTAGAATAAATACACAAAAAGCCAGACTACTATATTTCAATAATATTTCAGAAAAAAATTTTAATTTCAAAATTATATAAAGGATCTACTGCCAAAATAAATTATTGAGAGAGAGAGGAGAGGGAGGAGGAGGAGGAGGAGGAGGAGGAGGAGATTTATGGAAAATCTACTTGTTATTATTTAACTATTTTATGTCAATTTTCTATGTATATGCACTGTTGAAAACTTTATCACAGGCCAGCATTTGCCTGAGGAATAATAGCTATTTAACCTCATTTTCCCTCAATTGTAAGATAAAGATAATGGTGTTTACATTCAAAATGTTGACATTGTACTGAAATGAGATAACAAATGTAACACAGCAAGATGAATAGAGTAAATGGGTAGTTCATCCCAAGTCAGAATTTTGCTATGACCTGAATATGTGTGCCCCCAAAATTCTTATGTTGAAATCCTAATACACAAGGTAATGCTATTAGGAAGCAGGGCCCTTGGGAGGCAATTAGGTCATGAGGGTTATACCTCATACGGGGGATTAATTCTCTTGTAAAAGAGGCCCAAAACAGATCATCTTACCCCTTCTGCCACGTGAAGTTATAGTAAGAGGATGGCTGTCCATGATCAAGTAGGCCTTTACCAGACACCAAACCTTCCAGAGCTTTGATTAAGGAATCTCTAGCCTCTAGAACTGTGAGAAATAAAATTTTATTGTTTACAAACCACCCAGTTTATGGTATTTTGTTATAGCAGCCCAAATGGGCTCAATGCAAATTCTTTTACCTGTATTCAATGTATTAAGGTGGGAAAGTTACTGCAAATTACTGAGGTTCCAATTCTTTACCAATAAGGTAGGCAATGTATTGCCTACCCCAATTGGATGTTGGAAGACTAGATTGAATTTAAAAAAAAGAACATATGAAGGTTCTTATATATGACAAACCCATAGCAAACATCATACTGAGCAGGGAAAAGTTTAAAGCGTTTGCCGTAAGAAGTGGAACAAGACAAGGGTGCCCATTGCCAACACTTCTATTCAACATTAGTTGAATTGTAAGTCCTAGCTAAGAAACCAGGCAAGAGAAAGAAATAAAGGACATCCAAACTGGGAAACAGGAGGTCAAACTATCCCTATTTGCAGATCATATGTTCTTGTATCTAGATATCCTAAGGACTCCACCACAAGACTCCTAGAAATGACAAATAAATACAGTAAAGTCTCAGGTTACAAAATTAATGTACACAAACCAAAAAGGGGGGATGGTGGGAGGGAAGGTATGGGATTAAATCTTACCAATTGCGTACAAAGAACACTATTCTGGTGATGGGCATACCAAATCCCTGACTCAAGCATTATATTTAATATAAGGTATCCGTGTAACAAAAGCCTTTGTACTTCCTTAGTCTTTTGAAATTGAAAATAAATAAATAAATCTTGGCATTGCCAAAGTATTTGTTGCTGTTTTGTTTTGTTTTGTTTTGTCTCCAGTTCTGTTTCTTTTCCTCCACTACTTTTGTGTTTATGATTTAACAGGGTAAGAAAAAAGTTTCACTAATAAACGACTCATTCTTCTTGAGTAACTTTAGCATTGAAGGATGATGTTTATGCTTTTTTTTCCCCCTTCAAGCCAAATATGTCAGATCAGCCCATCTAATGTATAATAACTTAAGCATTCAAATGCATCAGAAGATTTTCATTATGATGCAGTCATATCTTTGGCTTCAATGTAAATATGATACTTGGAAATTATTTATGAAAATAAAGTGGTATATTTAGAATGACTTTTTCATAAGATCGTGACGACTAAATCAACAATCATTAGAACCACTACAAAAAGAGAATGTCCTCTTTTGCTCTGTCTGATTATAGTCTTATTCCTGCTGCACTCAGAAATAAAGTCAGAGATTCACTGTCAAGCCTTCCTTCAGTTTGTAACTCTGACCTTCCAATTGCTATAACGTTGGTATTAGTATCAAATACTTCTTTCTACTTCACAAGAGAGATTATATTTCTTATGACCTTTTTCTAAAACATTAAAATAACTCAGGATAATTTGTACAAATGCATAAGTAGGCAACATGAAATGCTACAAACAAAAAATATCTGTGATAAATAAAGTTCAGTTCATTTTCATATTTAATGAAGACATGGAACAAGCTAGAAGCTAAAAACAAGCACCATTTTTAGACTATTACAAAGGAGAAAAAAAAATGGAGTTTTAGAATTTTACAAAGGAGAAGAAATGGAGTTAACTTCCAAGTCATTTAAAGATGAATGCATTTGGTTAAATGTTTCTGTGATTCTACTTTGTATAGGAAATGGATTTGTCATATTTATTACTGAATAATGTTTTACTAATGTTTTAGTATTTAAAACGTCAGAAACTTGGTCGGGCGCGGTGGCTCATGCCTGTAATCCTAGCACTTTGGGAGGCCGAGGTGGGCGGATCGCTCAAGGTCAGGAGTTCGGAACTAGCCTGAGCAAGAGCGAGACCCCGTCTCTACTAAAAATAGAAAGACATTAATTGGCCAACTAAAAATATATAGAAAAAATTAGCCAGGCATGGTGGCACATGCCTGTAGTCCCAGCTACTTGGGAGGCTGAGGCAGGAGGATCGCCTGAGTCCAGGAGTTTGAGGTTGCTGTGAGC
>CAUYRT010021107.1:0-12149 GCA_963574885.1 Lepilemur ruficaudatus
GGGCTGGGGCCTCCGCATGGTTCTGATGCCTGCTCCAACGTCGACTATGCTGATCAGTACCTGAGATTCAGAGAGCAAGTCATTCCACAAGGAATACAGATCTCAGAGAAAACTGTGCTATCAAAGAGAAAAAGGACCTGGGCAAGCCCCTCTATTACCAAAACTACCCCTCTAGCTTCAACAGGGCCAGGATCTGTCTTGTTATTCATCTGATGGGGCGAGGACAAATGCCATGCCATGGAACCCACTCTTCTCCTGTAGACATTCGTGTCCAGCTAGAATCTGTTTCAAAAGAATAGCATAGGCGATGTTTTAAAGGGCAGCAGTCAGTATTGGGGCATTAGAATATGGGAAATGAACAAGCCTGAGTGACAGGGACTGCAGGGGAGGTTTGAGGGTGGCTTATGAATATGAACTTGGGTCCTTTTTAAGCACCTGCTGTTAGAGCCCCCTTCCTATCCTAGAGAAACACCCTGAGCTCAGTTTGCTCCACCCTAACACAGCTCTGCTTTTTATCTGTGAGTCTTCTTCAAGTTGAGCCCACAAGTAGAGCGATCATATGCCATTCAGGTTAGGGGCAAAAAGTCACAGAGCAGGCTTCCTGGTGCACGCAAATGTCAGTGGGTGCCACAAAATCCTCCCCTCACTTCCTATGTAATCACTTATGTAAAGTGACCAGGAAGTAGCAGGCCAGTAGTAAGCTGCTTTACCAGGAGTCGATTCAAATGCATTATCACCTAAGGTGTCACTTCCCTAAGATGGAAAGAGATAAAGCCACTGGGTCTGCCCTCCTGACCCATCTACAGCCACTGATGCAATTACACTGTTTTAAAAACTCTAGTCATCGCCCATGGCTTTCGTATGTAACAGTAAGAGATCTACGGGGGCCCACATTGGTAAGGTGAAAGCAGCTCTGTCAGCAGTTTAGACGGTACCACCCTACTCAATCTGACTCACGTCTCAGTGACTCTCATCTGAAAGGTTCTTCCTTCATTTTCCTTCTGGGAAGAGCTCATTTAAACTCTAACACGGTCGCTCTTGGAAAATTTCTAAGGGAAGGAGTACAATCAGATCTTTGAACAATGTATCAACTTCAACATCCACCTTTATCCCCCTCCCCTTCAAAAATTATATAATTTTTTAAACCGCACTGAGGCAGATGTGTGTTTACTTTGAGAAGTAAAAATGTTAACATTTAAACTGAAAGCCTGTTTCAGTTTTAAGGTACTTAATTGCCTTACAGCATATAATAAACGGAGGCCATCTTGTGATCCAGCTAATGGAGGGAGTGATAAAGAGATAGCAGCCGGGGACCCTATTCATTCCAGTTTTCCTTTGTACTTGGTTTACTTTGGCACCGTGCCTCATGTGTATTTTACACTTCTTTACATTCTGTACATCCCTGTATGACAAATACTTGTCAAACAAAAACTAAACAGATTTATAACCCCTTCACTTGAAATGAGCCAAAATTGAACTGCCAAAACTTTATGACTTCATTTTCTTTCATAGTTTTCCACTACATTGGTTCAAACAGACAAACCCCACTGGAGGTCAAGCAGAGGTCATTTCACTTTCATTACTAAAATATAATTTACAATATGCCAGACCTAAACAAGTTTAGCCTAAAGGGTTTGTTTAATGTAAACCATCTGTTCCTCAACAATACAGCTAATTTCCTGCCGTCACCGTACCGTCTACTGACTGCTTCTTTAAGGGTTTTTATGATTTTTTAACTAGTTCAGGATTTATGTAAAATTTGAAAATGAGTCTGTAGTTAAGACTCATTTGTACCAAGTAACTTGAGCATTTTAAAAATGCAAATCACTGGGTAAATGGTTCCCCTGAAACCAGGTTTTCTCGGGGCATGTCTGTGCCGGCTGCTGCACAGGTGTTCGAAGGAAAGGTTTGGTGGAATCTGCCATGTTAGATGCTTTCCATGCCTCTTTCCAAAGCAAGCTCCCAAATTTGGTTCTGAGGGACTCTGGGAAACTACTCATTTCTTCTATAGGTTGGAGAAGACTTGGGACTCTGTAGATGGCCCCCTGGGTATTGGTGAGATGTGATAAGAAACACTTTGAGGCACAATGTAATCTCTTTCACGTGTCTGAACAGGGAGAGCGAACAATTATAATTCGACAGAGTGACCACACACTAAAGGCCCACCTTGCAGAAGCCCTGCGAGGTGGCAGGGCCCAGGCTGAGCCTCCAGAGACATTCTGCGTCAAAGTGGGATTGCCTGCCAGCAGGCTTCTCTGCTTTCAGAGAGAATGGGGTGGCCCGAAGCACAGGGCCTTGAAGAAAAAAAGTGCAGTTCTTTTGGCCCTCTTGAAAATCTTGATCCTTTCTTTAAGCCTCTTTCTCCATTTGTAAAATGGCAAGAGTAAGTGTTCTTCTTTCCAAGGTGAATACAAGAGAACTAATTTGCTTACCTCCGTGGAGGAAAATGCAGCCTTCCCAGCTACAAAGCCCCCGGCCATGCATCAGGCCAGTGCCAAGGTCCTGTCCACCCCTTCCTCTCCTCCCATCTCCAGAAGTTTGGCAGGTTCACTTCCTTTCCCCAGCTGCCACCATCTACTCTTCCATATGGGTTCTTGCTGCCTCCAGCTCCATCCGCATGTCAGAGGAGAGGGCACAGGTCACCCAACCCTCAGGCTCCAAAACAAATTCTCTGTCATTTTCTAAAGAATTTTTTTAAAAAACAAACTAACAACTACAGGGGAACAGAGAAAAATTAACAGGAGGAAATTTCAACACATTTTTTAAAAAACATAGTTATAGAAGACCTCCAGAAAGAACTACTTAAGGCTGTAAATGGAGCTAAATCATTTGTATTTACTCCACTTCCTGGACGACTTCCCTAATAAGGATAATAAGAATGATTTAAAGAGTACTTATTAGGTGGAAATTACTTTCATACATCATTGTATTTAATCCCTACTGCAACCATGCAAGCTAGATATTACATTATTTCATAGATATGGAAACAGAGGTTCAGAAAGGAAACTCACTCAAGATCAGTGGCTGATATATAGGACCTACCCCACAAGATTGCTGCGTTAAATGGGTTATTATTTGTTAAGTGCTTAGAACAGTGTCTGGCACATAGTAAATGCTATATAAGTATTAACTATTGTTAATAGTAAGCAGCAGATCCAAGAGGCAAATGCAGATTTGTACGCATCCAAAGCTTACTTGGTTTGAATTATGTCATACTGCCTATGGGTTCGTTTCAAGCAGTGGAGAATGAGGGGGTGTTGGGTTTCTAACTACACATTATATCAGTCTGGGGATCCTGTTTAGGTCAAAAAGTAATACCTACTATGCTGTTCAAGGGACTGTCACAAAAAAATTGGATTCATTTACATCATTTGGAAAAGTTCTTATGGAAATCCCCAATCTTAACCTCATGCAGGAAAAATTCAGCTTGGGTTACTCTTGCCAACAAAAGTAAAATCATCCAAGTGCTGCAAGAGAAAAAAGTAGGGTGAGTTCAACAGGTTGGTTACCTTTTTCATCATGCACACCTTGCTCTCCCACAGAATCCAGACCTATAAGCAAAAGGAAAAATGGTGGATGGACCTGTAATTGCAGAAGAAATTTCCTGATTCAGGCAGATGGAAAGATTGGCCTTATGTTTTTTAATTTAATTATTTCATTTCTTGAACTGGTAATATATTCACATGGTTCAAAAATTTAAAAGTATAAAGGTACATGAAGTGAAAAATCCCTCACCTCTGCCCCTTCCTTCTAGATCCACCTGCCTCAGTAACCACTTCTGTTTCCCAAGTACCCTTGTATCCCTTCACAGTTTCTTTGTGCTTATGCAAAGGAATATGAACATATCCATTCTTTTTCTCCTCGTCTCTTTCACAAAAGCCACATACAGCATTAACTGTTCTTTTGCTTTTTTAGCTGAGCAAAAGGATTTTTGGAGACCTTTCCATATCAGTACATAGAAAGCATCCTCATTCTTTTTTTTTTATTTATTTATTTTACAAATACAGAATATTCTGTTTACCAGCTCCACCATAATTTATTTAATCATCCCCCTTTATGGGGACATGTAGGTCATTTCTAATATTTTGCTATTACAAACAATACTATAATGAATAGGACTAGATCAATAAGCTTTTAATTTACTGAAAGTTTAAAGCAACACATTACCATCACTTTCAGCACAAGTAAATTTCCTATAATGCATTTCTACATATAAACCGCATAAAATCTGCTTTGATGAACAAATGAGACCAATTTATAATGAGAAATGGTATTTGCATAGAAAAATTAATGTTCCAAAATCCTTGATTCCATCTTGTCATTTTAAGTGGGCGTTTTGCTGCAAGTTTATTTACACATATAATTGGGTTAGTGGGCATTTTGCTCTGGAAAATATCAGCCTAGAACAAATCTTACCATATTGAATTCTAAATGAGCAGAGTTCAGATATAAGAAATTTTCTACTCAATTTTCTAAACCGTTGTTTTAAAAGTTTACAGAGAGTTCTGTATCACGATTTAAAATGTACAGAGAGCTCTGAATTTCCTATGTATCTGCAACATTGTCAGTTTCAACTGGGATACTCAGAGAAGTATTCTTTTTTAAAAAATTAAGATTTAAAGTGCGGGGGTTATTTTAAAAATCAGAATTTTATGTACAACAGCACTGCTTTTATAACCTTTTTTCTAACAAATTAGACTAAACATCAGGCTAGATTTGAGCTGAATTTTAAAACAGTAAAAACACATGATATGATAGACATTTATTGGCAAGATCAAATATCATAATTCAATACTTATTTTCATTATGAGCTAGATGCCTTCTTCTGTCTATTTTAAGGTTAATCTATAAACAACCCACTTGAGAAGCCCCGGAGTTATAAATTGGTATAAAGGGCAATGCTTCCTGTCAAGAAACTGAAATCTGGTTAAGAGGACAAAATATATGCATAAAAAGAACAGCAATATCAAGGTCGTTACAGCTAAAAGTTAAAGAGCACTTACCATGTGCCAGACACAGTTCTGAGGACTTTACAAGTGTTGTCATTAAAACTTTACAATGACCCTATAAGTATAGCTATTATCATTCCATTTTATAGATGAGGGAATTGAGGTTATATATTGTATCCAGGGGCATATAGCTGGTATGAAGCCATATCGTGGAGAGGGCAGGGTTCCAACTCCGATTGTTTGGCTATGGAGGTCGTATGTGTAATAAGCCACCACACTACCTCTTGTATGTGGTGGCATTTACAGTAAAGCCAAAGGACCCCGGCAGAGCAATGACCATAGCAGTCAGGGAAACATTCGGGAGAGGCGGAGCCTAAAATAGGCTTTTTAGCAAAGAAAGGATTTGATAAATAGAGAGTGACACATTCCAAACCTTCCCACCTCTACAGTGAGCACCTCAGAAGAACAATCTTTCATTTTTGTTTCTCTGATTTTTAGCACAATAAATATCCTAAGAATGGCAGAGCATTGGAGGAACAAAAATACTGGGCAAGAATGTGCATGGTTTGGGTGGTCAACATGGAGGAGACCTATTTAGCTAAAGTGATGCTATCACATAGGCTTCGGTCCCCAACCCCCGGGCTGTGGACCGGAACTGGTCTGTGGCCTGTTAGGGACCTGGCCGCAGAGCTCCCCCGGACCCCACCTTCACCCCATTCGTGGAAAAAGTGTCTTCCATGAAACTCAGGAACTGGGGGCAGCCCAGCAGGAGGTGAGCAGCAAGTGAGCGAGTGAAGCTTCATCTGTATTTACAGCCACTCCCCATCGTTTGCATCCTGAGCTAGGCCTCCCCCTCCCCCACCCCCTCACCTGTTAGTGGGAAAATTGTCTTCTGTGAAACCGGTCCCTGGTGCCAAAAATGTTAAGGACCACTGACATACAGGAGTAGCCAGGGATCATGTCAGGATGGTGGCTTAGGACCAGACCACAAGTACACAAAGTGTCAGGCTAAGAATCCAGGCTGTGTCCTCTGCAGTAGTGCTCCCCACACCCTAACACTCCCAGAAATCACTGGGGCCTTGTCAAATGCACACACTCACTCAGTAGGTCTGAGCTGGGCTGGAGAGTCCGTGTTAACGGTAAGTTTTGAGTGATGCTGATGTTGCCAGTCCTTAGATCATACTTTCAGTAGCAAGACGCTAGACAACAGCAGGAAATCATTTCTGGGCTGGGGTTGGGGGTGAAGGATAGGGGAGGGATAGAGAGTTGCCTAAGGCACCTCCTCTAAGTTACAGCCAACTGGGCCAGGCACAGCGGCTCACGCCTGTAATACTAGCACTCTGGGAGGCTTAGGCGGGAGGATCCCTTGAGGTCAGGAGTTTGAGACCAGCCTGAGCAAGAGCAAGACCTCCCCTCTACTAAAAATAGAAAAGTTAGCCGAGCACTGTGGCTCGGGAACTGAGGCAGGAGGATCGCTTGAGTCCAGGAGTTTGAGGTTGCAGTGAGCTATGATGACACCACCATTGCACTCTACCCAGGGTGACTGAGTGAGACTCTGTCACAAAAAAGACAAATATTAATAAGTGGCAGCCAATAATTTTAAAGACATAGAGACCTACAATATTGTATTTAATCTATTTATAGAACCTTTTTCTATATACCCTGCCCTTCCTTTCAGACTCCAAGATGTCTTGCCTGAAGAAATATTTTAAGCCACACTTTTCCTTTCTTTCACACAGAGCAAAGCTAAAGAGCTGCCTCTTTCTGCTGTACGTTTTATGGAAGAACTGGGTGAATGTGCCTTTGGAAAAATCTATAAAGGCCATCTCTATCTCCCAGGCATGGACCACGCTCAGCTGGTCGCCATCAAGACCTTGAAAGACTATAACAACCCCCAGCAATGGACAGAATTTCAACAAGAAGCCTCCCTGATGGCCGAACTACACCACCCCAATATTGTCTGCCTTCTAGGTGCTGTCACTCAGGAACAACCTGTGTGCATGCTGTTTGAGTATACAAATCAGGGGGACCTCCATGAGTTCCTCATCATGCGATCCCCACATTCCGACGTTGGCTGCAGCAGCGATGAAGATGGGACTGTGAAGTCCAGCCTGGATCATGGAGATTTTCTGCACATTGCAATTCAGATTGCAGCTGGCATGGAATACCTGTCCAGTCACTTCTTTGTCCACAAGGACCTTGCAGCACGCAATATTTTAATTGGAGAGCAACTTCATGTAAAGATTTCAGACCTTGGGCTTTCCAGAGAAATTTACTCTGCTGATTACTACAGGGTACAGAGTAAGTCTTTGCTGCCCATTCGCTGGATGCCCCCCGAAGCCATCATGTATGGCAAATTCTCTTCTGATTCAGATATCTGGTCCTTCGGGGTTGTCTTGTGGGAGATTTTCAGTTTTGGACTCCAGCCGTATTATGGATTTAGTAACCAGGAAGTGATCGAGATGGTGAGAAAGCGACAGCTCTTGCCGTGCTCTGAAGACTGCCCACCCAGAATGTACAGCCTCATGACAGAGTGCTGGAATGAGATTCCTTCCAGAAGACCAAGATTTAAAGATATTCACGTCCGGCTTCGGTCCTGGGAGGGACTCTCAAGTCACACCAGCTCCACTACTCCTTCCGGGGGAAATGCTACCACGCAGACAACCTCCCTCAGTGCCAGCCCAGTGAGTAATCTCAGTAACCCCAGATATCCCAATTACATGTTCCCAAGCCAGGGCATTGCACCACAAGGCCAGATTGCTGGTTTCATCGGCCCACCAATACCTCAGAACCAGCGGTTCATTCCCATCAACGGATACCCAATACCTCCTGGATATGCAGCATTTCCAGCTGCCCACTACCAGCCAACAGGCCCTCCCAGAGTGATTCAGCACTGCCCGCCTCCCAAGAGTCGGTCCCCAAGCAGCGCCAGTGGGTCGACTAGCACTGGTCACGTGACCAGCTTGCCCTCATCAGGATCCAATCAGGAAGCAAATATTCCTTTACTACCACACATGTCGATTCCAAATCATCCTAGTGGAATGGGTATCACCGTTTTTGGCAACAAATCTCAAAAACCCTACAAAATAGACTCAAAGCAGCCATCTTTGCTAGGAGACTCCAATATTCATGGACATACCGAATCTATGATTTCCGCAGAACTGTAAAATGCACGACTTTATAAATGTGGTATACAGGACAAACTAGAAAGCCGTAGAAAAGATTTATATTCAAATGTTTTTATTAAAGTAAGGTTCTCATTTAGCAGACATGGCAACAAGTATCTTCTGTGAAGTTTAACTGTGTCTTACGAAGCAGGACAGACACTAGCCAGAAAAGAAACAAAAACAATGTAGAATTTACACTCCATCGGGGTACAAGACATGACGCTGGGATTGGAACATAATGGTTTCAAGGACTGAAAACTGCAAACCAGTGAAGAGGAAAAGAACCTTGCGATTAGATACCAAACCAAAAAGGAAAGTCAAATGGTGCTTTGTGACTGGTCTCTCCCCAAAATGTATATATACCATAGCATTTGTCTACCTGCTGCCTTTTCTTCAGGACAGATGTTCAGGAATTATACTGATTCAGTTTAGACTCTGTGCATGTTTGTATGGACGTGATGTTCAGAATCAATGAGGAAACTTTAGGCCAAATATGAAATCCCTGATGGAAATGAGCCATAAGACAAAGTAGACCATCCCCTGAAGCCTTCTCTGTAATGGGGCTTCTTTGAGAAGGTACAGAGTGTGCCTCTTTGTGAACCTCCTCTTCTGGTCATGAAGGCCTTTTCCACATTTCCTTTTTCACAGTGTGTTTACACAGCCCTTGAAATAACACAGGGCATCAGACCATAAGAAAGCTAGATGTGGATGCTGGAAATGACTGTTGGTCAATAGTTCACTTCGCCACCTAGGAATGAGGTGCCAAGGGAAGCAGACTCAGGAGTCCCTCAGCCTAGATCAGCATCCATGGGAGAGGAAAAAGGGTTCCCATGGCGACAGCCTCCACAAGAGCTTCCCTGGATCAGTAACATTGAAAAATAAATGTGTGGCTGTAGATGAGCACACTCACACCCTGCAAGCCCCTGTTGACAGGCTGTCCAAGGTGTCAGGGTGCTTACCATCAGCGGACTCCTACTCTAAGGGAAGTAGGAAACCCCATGATGATACCAATATTTAGTAAATTTAAAGTTTCTCTCACTTTTTTTTCCATGCTAAAATGTTCACAGATTTGATTCTAGCCCCAAGAGTTATAACAATTTATTCATAGAGTTAGTTGGAATCCAAAGACAATGAATTCTACTTTGTAAAATATTACATATTTCTAAAAAGCAAATACTGAGTTCTCATTTCAAAGACTACCAAGAACTGAATTTTCTAAGCTGGTAAATACAGGCAACATGATCATTTTTGCCTTAGTTAGAGGGAGGTATCAAATGTGCATCTCATGGCATTTACCTGCAAAACCATGTTTTGCCAAGTTTAGAATTCTTATGGGTTTCAAGTTCTATATAGAAAGGAATTTTGTATTTGATTTTTCTCTTGTCAGAAAAAAAGCCTCCTTTATTCTAAGAAAAATGTCTCAAAGTCTCATTTTCATTTTAAAGGTATAACAGAATTATAAAGAGACAGGATCTAAAGTAATTCCTGGAAATGATATTTAATGAGGAGAATGTATGAGAATTAGAAACACATTGAGGTTTCTATTTTTTAAAATACAATTAGCATGAGAAATCAAGAAAATATGTTTACCAAAGTGTGTTGCAATTTTCCCAAACCTGAGTCTTCAAACCACAAACATGAACTTATAGGTACTGTGAACTCAAGGAATTGGCTATATCCAGATTTCTGGGCACTAAATTAAGACATTTTTGTGGCATAAATAAGCTGATTCAGAAATTACATTTCTTAACTTTAGGTAGAGGAGAATATTTGTATCCTTTTGTTGCTATGCAACTGTTTAATGATGAAGCTTCAAACCACAATTTTGTATATCATATGACAATCAATTGTTTTCCAAGAATATTTATTACTTTAAGTAAACACAATTTCAGTGAATCTGAGTTTTTCTAGGAGTCCCTTAAAGGGAAATTAGCATTGCATGAGCCAGTAAAATACCTACTCTGGAAAAACATTATTACGGATAAAAAAATAAATTCAAGTTAGTTTTTTATAAAGAACTATAACATTTATTTTAAACATTTTATAATAACTGAAATCATTAAGGTGAACAAGCAAAATTTCAAAACCACTTGTAATAATGTATTTTATAATAGCACTGTGATACTATATAACACAGTTCTTTTTGTATTAAAGTAGTATTTTTTCACAAACTGAAAAATATCTTTTGCCTTGTTGACAATGTTTTGTAAGATGACTTTATTTTCAGATTTTTTTTTTTTTTTGCACAGAACTATGTTTATGGTTTGTATCACAGAAGTGAAAATATATCTCTGCATTTTTATATCTGGTCTGTTTTCTTGTTTCCTTTGTTTGTTTTTAGCTTGATATAAACTTCCTTCAAACATATGATGGTCATATTCAGATATCTCACCCTACCATATTTTTCCCTATTTTCACTGCATGCATTTAATCACTGTATTACTTAATGTTTGATTTGTTATTATGGGCATTTCAAATAGACAAACATTGAATTGTAATGACAAAAAAAAGGCTATTTTATATTGAGGATATATGCATTTGTATTTCACACATCAGAGATGATATTAAACACTGATTATTTTATGCTGCTGTTTATTAAAAATATTTACTATAAAATATTATTTCCAGAACATTGCTATCATAGAGGTATTTGGGAATTTTAACATTATTTCTCCTAATTATTTACATTTCATAGAAAGAGGAATCATAATTCCTATTTCTTGTTATTTCAGTGAAATGATATTTTTTAAGTAGGCTTTTAAAATGGACTTGGGAATTCTTTTGCTAGAGATCATAGGTAGAGGGGGAAATCCCAATGATTTCATAACCAAATACTATCCACCTATATATGGTAAGCTTTGAAATTTTAAAATCAAAATAATATGTTGAATAATTACTTTACAACCAATGGGAATGTAAAAAATTGGTTTTAAGAAAAGAGTTACATCCTTTTCTGCCTTGATGTTTCCATATGAACTTAGACATCCAAAATCATGTCTTTGGACTCTAAAGAAGAAAAGGTGGTATACATCTTATCATGTCCAACTTAGATTCCAACCACATTGATAAAATAAAAGAAACGTGGCCATTTAATTGTCACAGCTTATCTTTATGACCTTATTTGCCCAAAAGAAAGAGTTTCCCATCTGGCGATTAATACACACTGTCAAGGAAAATGAGTATCATTATGAAAGTTCAAAGAACTTGTCCATTTCTGCTATTTAGTACAGAAGGGAATACAATAAAACCTTCAGGGCCTTATCCATCTGTTTTAGGTACAGTTCTTGTCACCACCTCAACGATCAAACTCAATAAAGCAATGCCTTCACATGGCAGTGAGATCCGTGTCAGGCTGGGTTTCTCCCTCTCGCTTGAATTCCTCAGTCTGCCCTTCACTCCCATTTCCTTCTTAAGTCTCCCACACTCTTGCCCCTCCCACATCCCCAGTCCCTTCAACTCTGAGATTCCCTTAATTCCCTAATCACCAACATCTGCAGACTCCCAGCATCACCCTCCCATAATGCCTACTACAAGCCACAAAATACTGAATAAAGAGGAGCTCAATTATCTATACACCTTCAAAAAGGAATATTTATCCCAGTGGTTCCCAAAGTAAGAAACAGCAGCACCCTGGAACTTGTTAGAAATGCAAATTATGGAGCCCCATTTAGAAGTACTAAATCAGAAATTCTGGGGATGGGATCCAGCAATTTGCACTTTAACAAGCCGTCTAGGTGATTCTGGTATACTCTAACGTCACAGAACCAACCTAATTTATAAGGGCCATGTGATCATTACATTTTTGGTGATATATATATAAGCATTTAATACCAGTTTAGCTACTTTATTCCCCTTAAGTAAAATCAAGCTTTACTTACAAATTCAGTACTAAAATGGCTAACAGTTTTTGTGTTAGCCATTTGACAATTTGTTATTATTATTTTTTGTAGTTCACTTGGATAGAAAACTGACAGCACCTAGCCTTTGTCAAGAATATATTGCTCATATAATCAACCCAAGACTTACATTCTTG
>CAUYRT010021108.1:0-73742 GCA_963574885.1 Lepilemur ruficaudatus
ACTGGCCAGGTTTTTGAGTTATGAGAGCCGCTCCAGAGATTCTTTTAGAAAAACAGTCACCACTGGCAGCACATTTCAGTGACACAGAATGGGTAGCAAAACTTGCTTACTTGTGTGACATATTCAACCTGCTCAATGAACACAATCTATCACTTCAGGGGAGAATGACAACTGTGTTCCAGTCGGCAGATAAAGTGACTGCATTCAAAGCCAAACTGGGATTATGGGGGCAACGAGTGAGCATTGAGATTTTTGACAAGTTTCGAACATTAACAGAGATTTTGAAATAGAGCCAGGGCCTCCTTTCTCTCGACTGGGGCATGATCACCTATCTCAGCTTTCAAAAGAGTTTGAGCATTACTTCCCAACCACAACAGACCCCCAAACTGGGAAGGAATGGATCTGAAACCCATCTGTGAATAGGCCAGGTGAATTGACTTTATCCTTGCTAGAAGAGGATCAGCGGCTTGAGATTGCAAATGACGGTGGCCTTAAAAGCATGTTTGAGACAATTTCAAATCTCCATATGTTTCAGATTAAAGTCAAGGCAGAATATCCTGAGATTGCCACAAAAGCACAGAAAAGCCTGCTTCCATTTCCAACATCCTGTCTTTGGGAAGCAGGGTTTTCTGCAATGACAGCAGCTCAAATGAGATTATGGAGTAAAATGGACACAAGCAACACACTTCAAGTGTCACTGCCACTTCCCCCAGATGGGACTGTCTAGCTACAGGAAAACAAGCTCAGGGCTCCCAATGAGTCTGCATTATGGTGAGCTGTATAATTATTTCATTATGTATTACAACATAATAGTAATAGAAATAAGGTACACAATAAATGTAATGAGGTTGAATCATCCCCAAACCATCCCCCCACCCAGTCTGTGGAAAAATTTTCTTCCATGAAACTGGTCCCTGGTGCCAAAAAGGTTGGGGACCACTGCCCCACTGAATACCACCCAAGACTCCTCAGACTCTAGGATAAAGCATTTAAACCTCCAAGCAATCCCTGGTCTCACTTTCTGTGGGTTCCTTCCCAGCATGCTGAGCGGCTCCGGGGGTTGCCCTGCAGTAAAGTCTCTGCTGAACATGAGAAATGTCACTCGAAAGCATCACCAGCAATGGCCACTCTGAAAGGGTGTGAGCGTGCAGGTGGGAGACCTTGGAAATGGCGGGGGCTGCCCAGAGGTCCCTGCAGGTACACAGGAACCCAGGCAGAGCACAGGAAATGCCTTCACCTCTGAGGGGTCAGAAATTCATCACCTCACATCTTCACGGAGCTCCTGCCATGCACCACGCAGCATCAGGGACAAGCTGTGAGCAAAGTAGACATGTCCTTCATTCTCAGCCCGACAGCCTGGTGGGGAGGCCGGCGGCAGCCACCCCAGTGAACGTGTCACTATCAGCTGAGGAGATGCCAGCAAGGAAAATGCAGGCTGATGTGAGGCCAGTGTGAAGGAGCTGAGCGGATCAGAAGAGAGGAATCGTGCAAGCACGTGCTTCTGAATGAGCATCTGAAGGACCAGTAGGCGGTACCTAGGGGAAAGAGAGGGAGAGTAAGAATGTTCCTGACAGAGGACGCAGCTTGTGCAAAGGCCCTGGGGCAAGGAGGAATGTGGCCCATTTGATGAGGGGACAGGTGGGGCAGGCTGAGTGTGGAGCAGCAGGTGGAACAAACTCTGGAGGACACTGGGCCAGGTGAGGGACTTGTCCTTCCTCCAAAGAGCAGCTGGAAGCCATCAAATGGTGACAGCCAGGGAGGGTCACCCTTGGATTTGTGTTTTAGGGAGGTCACTTGACAGCTTTGACAGGGGTGTAGGGTGGAAACAGGCAGATCGGGAGAGACCACATCAATTTAAGAGGACTTTGTCCATTCGGAATAGAGAGGGTGGTCACTGGGTCAAGAGGGATGATGAGGGAGATGGAGAGAAAGAGATGCCTTCAAGAGATGTTAAGGAGGTTAAATCAAGGATCGGTTGTGGTGCTCACGCCTGTAATCCCAGCGCTTTGGGAGGCTGAGGCGGGAGGATTGCTAATGGCCAGGAGTTCCAGACCAGCCTGAGCAACATAGTCTCTACTAAAAGTAGAAAAACTGGACGGTGTAGCAGCACACACCTGTAGCCCTAGCTATTTGGGAAGCTGAGGTGGAAGGATTTCTTGAGCCCAGGAGTTGGAGGTTACAGTGAGCTGTGGCTGTGCCAGTGCACTCCAGCCTGGGCAACAGAGAAAGACCCTTTCTCCGAAAATAAATAGATAGATAGATATAGATAGATAGATAGATATAGATGATTGATAGATAGATAGATAGATATAGATAGATAGATAAATAGATAAAAGAGTCAGACCATAATGTCACCCTAACATACTCTCCTCCCAGCCCATGTCCCCATAACCGTCCTAGACAGCAAGAGCCTTAGATGGAGTGGCAGGTGCCCAAGTGCCACACGAACACCTCCTTGTTGTTTCAACAATTCCCCCAAGTCACAGCAAGACTGTGGTCCCTAAAGTCAGGTCCCAGAAAACCCCATTCCCAGAGGTTCCCCAATCCATGGTCCACGTGGGCGTCATCCCCTAGCCCAGGTATCCAAAGCACCCAGAGCCCTGGGTGGTGGTGACACAACCACAGACTCGAGGTGCCAGTCTGGACCTGATGCTTCCTCTCTCCCTGCTGAAGTTCCCTTGCTGGGGAAATCGTGAATTTGGACTAGAGAAATTCTAAAGGCCCTTCCAGCTCTCAAATTCTATGTTTCTATCTGGAAAATGACCCAAAACTAGCATATTCCATTCCAAATCAATCAGGGAGGCTGCAAACACTGTCCTCCTAATGAGACCTTTTTGACAAATTTCTTGTTCCCTCAGAACAATAATCCCATGGAAGTCCTGCAAAGGCAAAGACCTTATCTGTCTGGTTTCCTGCTCCATCCCCAGGGTCTGGCCCAGTGCCTGACACATAGCAGGTGCCCGGCAAATAATTAGGGACGGACTGGATGGATTAGTCTCCTAGGCTGCTGTAACTAAGTCCCACAGGCTGGGTGGCTTCAAACAACAGACATCTATTACCCTGCAGTTCTGGAGACCAGAAGTCCCAAATCAGGGTGTCAGCAGCCACGCTTCCTCTGAGCACTGCAGGGGGCAATCCCTTCTTGCCTCTTGTAGCTTCTGGTGGTGGCCGTCAATCGTTGGCATCTGCTGGCTTCTAGATGGATCCCTCTCCTATGGTCTCTCCTTCCACTGTCACATGATCGACTTCTCCCTGGGTCTCTGTCTTCTCTTTTCTTACAAGGACACAGCATTTTGGATCAGGGCCCACGCTAATGACCTTATCTTAACTTGATTACATCTGCACAGAGCCTATTTCCAAACAAGGTCACCTCCACAGGTACTTGGGGATAAGATCCCAACACATCTTTTGGGGGAATATGAATCAACCCATAACACTGAATAACTACCCCAATTCCCTGGATATCCCACTCCTGACTGCTACTTGCGAGGAGCCCTGATGGCACGGTGTGGCTCACGTTTCCTGCAGAGCCACAGTCTGCTTCCCAGGAGCCAACACAGCCCAGGGTCAGAGGCAGGGCTAGTGGGCAGGAGCAGGGAGGACCGGACCATCTTCTGTCTCTAGATCCCTGAGGCTTGGGGACCATCTGGCCCACGCCCTCATGTCACAGCAGAGGAAACTGAGGCAGGGAAGGGAAGGGACTGGCTCATGGTCTCAGAGGAAGTAAACCAGGCCTGCCCGACTTCCACTTGGTCACTATTTCTATTTGGCCTGGATTCCAGGAAGGCCTGAAAGGAGGCTGACCAGGAGCCTATGTCTGAAGCAGTGAACCCTATTGTGTCCGTTGGGGACTGACAGAGGAGCTAGAAAGTATTTGTTCACATTAAATGATTCTTGGGCTCTGGGAGGGTCCCCTCATGGCCGAGTCAGTAGGGCCTCCATCAGCCAGCGCTCGTGCACTGGGCTGGGGGCTGCGGGGTGGGATGCCAGAAGGCTAGAAGGACAGATAAGTGGACATCGCGGAGGGGCCCAGGGCGACCCCAGGCACAGGCTCAGTCGTGTCTGGGTGTGCTGGAAGGGCCTGCCCGGAGCTTATGAGCGTGATGACATTGTGGCTATAAACATTATCGTGAGTTTAGGGGCTCTAAACAGTGCAAGTTTGTTTATTAGCTCACATTTGTGTAGGTCTAAAGTCTAGTTCTCCGCTCCAGGTCTAACAGGGCCAGGATCAGGGTGCCGGCTGGCCTGGGCTCCTACCCGGAGGCTCTCGGGAGAATCTGCTTCTAGGCTTACCCAGCTTGCTGGCGGAGCTCAGCTCTGTGTGGCCACAGGGCTGCGTTCCTTGTTTTCTTCCCTGTTGGCTGTTAACCAGGCACCTCTCTCAGCCCTGTAAGGCCACCTGAGTACCTCATCACATTGTCCCCTCTGTCCTCAAAGCAGCAACAGCACAGAGAGTCCTTCTCACATTTCCAATCTCTGGCT
Source organism: Lepilemur ruficaudatus (assembly GCA_963574885.1). Taxonomy (NCBI): domain Eukaryota; kingdom Metazoa; phylum Chordata; class Mammalia; order Primates; family Lepilemuridae; genus Lepilemur; species Lepilemur ruficaudatus. Next base: position 4,483 of record CAUYRT010021108.1, read on the forward strand.
TTTCCTTCTTCCTCAATTCTTATGTCTCTATTTGGAGAAAGTTCTCTGCTTTGAAGGGCTCATGCGATTAGATTGGGCCCACCCTGAAAATTCAGGATAATCTATTTTAAGGTCCATAACTTTAATTGCATATTCAAAGTCCTTTTTCCATGTAACCTAATATATTCCAGGGTGCCAGGGATTAGGGTGCCTTTGGAGGACCCTGTGCCTCCTAAGAGCCCAGTCTGTGGCTGGAGGGAAGGCATGAGTCAGTCTGGGCACGGCATGGGTCTTCCACTCAGGTTTGTCTTCCCGCTCGGCCCCGTGTTTTGAGGCAGGGTGGGGGGAAATGGGGACAGGGGCTCAGCTACAAGAGAAAATAAAACTGCATGAGCCATTTTTATGGAAATTTCCATAAGCCAGGAGACAAGTCAGGAGTGTTTTGTAGCATCTCTAGGAACGTGTGACGCAGCGAAGCCCCCCTTGAGCACAGGACATCCTATGGCTTTGGTGTGCAACAGCTGGCAAGGGGCACAGCCCAACATCTCGCCTGGTGGCTGAGGGGCTTGGCAGTGGTGGTAGCAGCGCCAGAGCAGCTACAGCGCGTGGTATCAGATTCTAGGGCAGCACAGGAAGACTGTCCCCCTGACAGCTGGGATGGGTGGGCCGTGGGAATGGTGGCTAGGCTGAGAGGACTTGGTGGAGCTTCTGGGACAAGGAGCCTTGCTGGGAACGGCTGGACAAAGACAGAACTAACGTGGCCATCAAGGACTGGTGGAGAAGCCTGGTGGTTTTGTGTGTGTGTGCGAGCTCATGCATTTGCATGTGTGTACAGTCATGCTCTGCAGAACGGCTCTTCAGTCAACAGCACACCGCATGTATTATACAACAGTGGTCCCGTAATATTATAATGGAGCAGAAAAATTGCTACTGCCTAGTGACACTGTAGCGCGTGGTGTTGTAGCACTGCGTGTTACTCTTGTGTTTGCAATGGTGCTGGTGTAAACAAACCTACTGTGCTGCCAGCTGCATCGAAGTCTAGCACATACGATTATGTGCAGTACATGACACTCAACAATGATAATAAATGACTGTGTTCCTGTCTTATGTTTTTACTCTGCTCTACCTTTTACCGTTATTTTAGAGTATATTCCTTCTACTTATTAAAAAAAAAAGTTAACTGTGAAACAGCCCCAGGCAGGTCCTTCAGGAGGTATCCCAGAAGAAGGCATTGTTATCATAGGAGGTGACAGCTCCATGTGTCATCGCTCCCGGAGACCTTCCAGAGGGACAAGGTGGGGAGGTGGGAGACAGTGATATTGATGATCCTGACCCTGTGTGAGCCAGCCTAGGCTAATGTAGGTATTTGTGTCTTAGCTTTTAACAAAACAAAAGAAGTTAAAACTAAAACAAATTAAAAATTTTAAAAATTAAAAAAAGCTTAGAAGAATAGAACGAAGGAAAGATTTTTGGACCATGATATAATGTGTTTGTTTTGTGCTAAGGGTAATTACAAAGGAGTCAAAAAGTTAAGAAAAAAAAAAATTAAAAGCTTGTAAAGTATAAAAGTTACAGTAAGTTAAGTATAATTTATTATTGAAGAAGGAAAAATTTTTAAATAAATTTAGTGTAGCCTAAGTGTACAGTGTTCATAAAGTCTACAGTCGGGTACAGTAACGTCCCAGGCCTCACGTTCACTCACCCCTCACTGACTCACCCAGAGCAACTCCCAGTCCTGCAAGCCCCACTCACACAGTAAGTGCCCTGTACAGGTGGACCATTTGTCATCTTTTATGCTGTGTTTTGACTGCACCTTTTCAAAGTGTAGATATGCTTAGACACACAAATGCTTCTCATTGCATTGCACGTGCCTACAGCATTCAGTACAGCAACGTGCTGTGCAGGTTGGAGGCCCAGGAGCAACAGGCTACGCCATCTAGGTTCAAGTACATGCTCTGACGTTCACACAAGGGCAAAACTGCCTAAGGACACATTTCTCAGAACACATCGTTGAGTGGCACATGGCTACAGCTACGTGAGTACAGATTTATGTAACCACCACTACAATCGAGATACATCACACTCCCCACCAAACCCCTCCCCCAAGCTGTAATCCCAGGAAACCGCTGATTTGTTCTCCATCCTTAGAATTTGCCTTTTCCAGAATGTCATATACGTGGAATCGGACAATATACATACTAGGTGGCTTTTTCACTCAGTAAGGCCTGTGAGACTCTCACATGCTGTGATGTGCATCAGTAGAGCCTTCTTTTTCCCTGCCGAGTAGTATTCCAGGGTTTGAATGTCCCCCAGGCTGTGTATCCGTTCAACCACTGAGGGGCATTTGCATTGTTATATAGAGCTGCTATTGGCCTAAGCACAAGTTTTTTATTTCTCGTGAGTAAATACCTACAGTGGATTGCTGGGTCTTGTGGCTCATGTATGTTTAATGCTGCATGCAACTGCCAGACTGTTTTCCCGAGTGACATCCTCTCTGGTGACACATGAGCTCATATGTGAGGGTTCCAGTTGCTTCACACACTCACTGACATATTTTGCTGTTTGCATTCCCTCTGTGGACCTGTGGGAGTTGCTTGTGTTAACATATGTGAATGCAAGTCCTTTGTTGGGTATGTGGTTTACAAACATTTTCTCCCGGTTTATAGCTTGGCTTTTCATTCTATTAACAATGTTTTTCACAGGGAAAACTTTTTAATTTTGATGAAGTCCAATTTATCAACTTTTCTTTTATGAATTATGCTTTTGGTGTCATATCTAAGAACTCTTCTATCTAAGCGTATGAAGATTTTCTCTTATGTTTTATTTTTATCATTTTACATTTAGATCTATGATCCATTCTGCATAAGGTGTGAGGTTTTGCATGTTCATTTGTTTTGTTTTTGTGATGGATGTCCAGTGATTCCAGATTGTTATTTGTTGAAAAGATAATCTTATTTCCATTGAATTTCTCAAAAATCCCTTGGCCGAATCTGTGTCTGTCTAATTCTGGGTTATCTATTCTGTTACCCTAATCTGTGTGTCCGTCCCTTCATCAATACCCCACAGTCTCAATTACTGTTGTTTGTAAGTCTTAAAATACGGTAGTGTGACTTCTGCACATTTATACTTCTACTTTTTTTTCAAAATTGTGGCTAGTCTCATTCTGTTTTCTTTTCCTATAGATTTTAGAATCAGTTTGTCTATATTTATTAAAAAATTCTGCTGGGATGTTGAACAGAAGTACATTTAATCTATAGAACAACTTAAGGATAAGTGACCTCTTAACTATATTAAGTCTTCAGATCCAGGAACTGTTTAGCTATTATTTCTTTCATTAGTGTCTTGTTGTTTTCTTTCTTAAACATGTCCTATGCATGTTTTCTTATATTTATGCCTAAGCATTTCATTTTAGGGAATTTTTATAAATGGTATTGGTTTTTTAAATTCTAGTTTCCAATTGCTTATTGCTAGTATATAAAAATATGATCGATTTTTTTTTTCATGTTGACCTCATATCTTGCAACCTTGCTAAACTCAGTTATTAGGTCTAGGAGTTTTTTTATGTAGATTCTTTGGGCTGTTCTATGGCCATGTTGTCTGCCTATTTTATTTTTTCCTTCACAATCTGTATGCCTTTTATTTCTTTTTCTTGCCTTATTGCACTAGGACTTCCAGTATGATGCTGAATAGCACCAGTGAGAGTGGGCAACTTGGCCTTGCTTCCCATCTTTGGAAAAAAGCATTCAGTCTTTCACTATTAAGTTTGATGCTAGCTGTGGGTTTTTTGTAGACACCCTGAAACAAATTGAGGAAGTTCTATTTATAGTTTGGTAAAAATATTTATCATGAATGTACATTGAATTTTGTCAAAATTTTTTTTTCTACATCAATCGATATGTTCTCTCATCTGCTAATATGGCGTGATGGATTAGGTTGATGGATTTTCAAATATCAAACCAGCCTTTCATTACTGAAATAAATGCCTTTTTGGTATAGTATATTACTCTTTTTATATATTGCTAGATTTGATTTGTTGATATATTGCTGAGTATATTTGTGTGTTTATGAGGGATATTGGCCTATAGTTTTCTTGTACTATTTTTGTGTGGTTCAAATTTCAAGGAATTTTGGCCTTATATAAATGAGTTGTGAAGTTCCCTCTTCTTCAATTTTCTGAAAGTTATTAAATAGTATTGGTGTTATTCCTTCTTTAAATGCTTGGTAGACTGCAGCAGTGAAACCATCTTAACCTGGAGTTTTCTTTCATAGGAGATTTCTGAACTACAAATTCTATTTCTTTAGTAAATATAGAACTATTGTTCATTTCTTCCTACGTGAGTTTTAGTAATTTATTGCTTTCAAATAATTGGTTCACTTTATTTAAGTTTTTAAATTTATGTTCATAGAATCATTTGTAATATTCCCTTCTTATTCTTTTGGTGCCTATGGGCTCTGTGACTTTTGGGTTTTGAGGGTTAATAGGGTTACATCACCCTATTAAATATAACTGTTCCCTCTCATTTCCCTCTGCCCAGGATGGAATCAGGCAGTAGCCTTTGGTCTTGATAAAGCCATCTTGGAGGACATTGCTTAGAAGTAGACAGGAGGCCGGCCCACATGCCCTGCAGTGTACTTACCCAGCTAATCATAGCAGTCCTGAAAAACAGATCCCTCGCATAGGCCAGCCACTGCAGGACATGTGACTTGGTGGAGGAGATTTGCTCTCCGAGTGTGGCAGATGTCAACTCAGCAAGAAGAAAAGGGAAGTAAGGGGAGAGTCCCCGCATGCCCATTTCCTTCTCACACACTCTCCAGACAAGTCAGGTGCGGAGAAGACAGCAGAGGTCCCGCAGCACAGAAGCAGGAAGCCAGGGGAGGGATATTCCTCTCCAATAAGGGTTTTTGGCGAACACATTATGAACTGTACTCTAACGACTCCAGAAATAACCAAGGAAGCATATGCGTGGGGGCCGGCCCGGTGGTCCTGCAATAATAAGTGGGAACAAGAGCCCAATAAATCTCATTTATTAGACTAATGTCCTACACAGGTTAATATCTAACACAGGTTAGAAAAATCACAATGCAATACATTAAGCGCTAGATCAGACGTTTGTGACAACGTTATGACAATATGAAGGAAGTAGTATCAAAGTGCTGGAGGCAGAGGCCAAATTTAGAGTGGGGTCAAGCCAGGCTTCGTGGAAAGGGCCTGACCTTCACAGGGAATGAATGGGAGACCGAGGAGGGTAGGACTCAGGGCACGGCGTGGGGAGGATGGAGGGAGATGAGGTGGGAGAGACGCGTTGGAGGGAGGTAGAGAAGGGTGTTCAGTGCCGCGCTAAGATTTGGATGTACTCTCTTAGGAGGGGGAGCTAGGGAGGTGTTCATCAAGAACTATACTGGGATAGGCATACTGGTTTTCAGGGTATTGAAATATTTCCATACCAATTAGCAAAAAGCCACCGTTTAAGGCCTTCTCTGTCACAACCCATCTTTCCCACACATCTCACTACTCTGGTGGCCCTGGGACACCATCACAGTCTTGCAAGCAAAGGTAAGCGCTTGGCCCAGCGAGCCCTGTGTTGGCCTCTAGCTGGCATCCGTTCTGATGTCCTGGCCCATTGGTGACTATGCATCCTGGTCCTTTGTCTCTCCCCGTGGAGCTGAGGGTTAGAAAGCACCCCAGGCAGCTGCGATGAGGACACGGTGGACAAGTAAGAACTCAGGCTGGACAAGACCTTGCACTTCCGCTCTCTGTCCCCAAGCCTTTCATCCCAGTGACAGCGAGCACCAGACTTCAGACCTCAGAGAATTATCTTTGCTGGGCTTTAAAAACAAAACCATAGAATTTTCTGTTTATAATGAAGTTTCCAAGAGGGAGAAATAGTTCTCTGGACCTTGCACCCGCTTTAAGTCAAGTAAACATCTGTCGAGGGGGAACAAGACAGAAGTCCTTGTGATCAGACGCTTCTGGCTCTGCAGCAGTTTATCAAAGGCCCACTCATCAATTAGAGAAATATTTGAAAAAGCATCACAGCTCCCGCGAGCGCCTCATGTATAATTCACAGCAACAGCTCCGGATGGAGCGAGGGGGCTGCAGAAGCCGGGGTTGGCTTTTGAAGGCAAACCTGCCCATTGTTTCTTTAATTCCAAACCCGGGAACAAATTCCAGGCCTCTCACAAATTGCATTTAGCCTTGGAGGTAGGAGGTGTAGAAATTCTGAGCCTAAAACGTGGACACTTCCTCTGCCTCCCTTTGAGCCCCCTGTGGAGGACACCACCTCTCAGTTCTTCAAAATTGGGTCTCCCCATGAGTTAGAGGAGCAGGAAGTGACCCCTCCTATCCGGGAAGCCTTGTGCTTTCATTTGAGCCTCGAATACCGAGTGGTTCAAAGAGACCTACAAATAAAGAAAAAAACCAGCCAGACAAGTGATTGAACGACACCATGTAGAAATCACCCTCCCGCGCTTTTCTTGTTTCGTTTGCCACACCCCATAATGCAAGTGACATCACCCCATTTTGTACCCAAGGAGACTAAAGCAGAAAGGTGCAATAACTTGCTCAGGGTCACACAGCGAATTCACAGTGGGAAATATTTGCACCTGACCACCAGACACTGCTTCTCGGGATATGAAACCCAAGTTTTAATTTTGACTCTGCGGTTGTATTAGAACAACACAGAGGCTGATAAGCAGGAAATTGGTAATTTTTCTGTTTTCTTTTCATTTAAATTTGGTTTAGAATAATAAGGTCGTATTGAAAAATATCAAATACCTATGCTAAGCACAGTGGCCATATCTCTTGTAGTATTCCAACCACCCCATGCCTGAATTTTATTTGATTAACAGGTTCGGTTGATTTCCCTTCCGAGTTGCACTAATGGCACGCAGAGCCTGCGTGATTTAAGACCACAGAACCGCCCAGCTTGGGGCACTTTGACAATGGCGCGACACAGGGAGGGCGGCAGGGCACAGCTCTGTACAGCGGGGGAAACACTTCCCGTGGGCTCCACCCAGAAGTTACTCTTCCTCTGTAAACTGGGTCCCCAACTGCCCTAGCTATGTGGCAGGACACAGAGGTGGCTCTGAGAGGGCCACAGAAGACCCCTGCAGGATTCCCCGTGCGGTGGATCCCTGGGACAGGCCCTCTGCAGGGCAGGTGCAGGCTGAGAGTCCTCCTTGGCTCTGTGGTCTTAGGAGAACACAGGAAATGCAGAAGGTAAAGACTGGAACTCTGCACTCCGAACTCTGAACGGTTCTAAGAGCAGATAGTGAGCATCCTGCCCTGCTGGCAAGGAAGGCCACTGAAGAGGGATGAGATGGTCCAGCCCAGACCAGAGCAGGCAAGAAAGGCCAGGGGCACAGAGAGGAGGGTTCAAGAGCCTGCATAACCTGGGGGGAGACATCCCACTGGAGCATGAAGGTCCAGGCAAGCCCCCAGGCAGAGAGGTTCCTGCAGGGCTGGGTACAGTGGCTCATGCCTGTAATCCCAGACCTTTGGAAGACCAAGGTGGGAGGATTGCTTGAGGCCAGGAGTTCAAGATCAGCCTGGGCGACATAACAAAATCCCATCTTTACAAAAAAAAGTTTACAATTAGCCAGGTGTGGTGGCGTGTTCCTGTAGTGCCAGCTACTTGGAAGGCTGCCTGTAATCCCAGCTACTTGGGAGGCCAAGGCAGGAGCATCACTTGAGCCCAGGAGTTTGAGGATTCAGTGAGCTATGATGACACCACTGCATTCTAGCCCAGGTGAGTGTGGGTTAGAGGTGAGTGTGGACAGAGTGTGACCCTGTCTCTAAAAAAAAAAAAAACAAGAGAGGTCCCTGTGGGGAGGAGTCTGGTCTGTCCTCCCCACCCGCTCTACCATACCCAGGCCCAGCACCACAGAAGCTGGCCGAGATGTCCCAGTGTGAGTTGAGGGCTCCTCGTCTGAGCCCCCAAGATGCCCTGGGCTTGCTGGTCACCAAACTGTCACATTGTATGCAGTGATCTGATCTCTGGTGAGCTTCCCTCTTTTTGCTGAGGAGCGAGGGAAGAAAGGAGGGTTGCTGTAGTTACCTTGGGCTAATGGTTTCACCAAGAGCTGGGCGAGGAGAAGAAACTGGAAGTTGGTAGCAGGTCCCACGGTACATCCTCTCTCTCTTTACATTGCTGATAAGATTATGCTGCTGTAAACTCTACCAGGAACAAGACGGTTCTCCCATGGTGGAAGCTCAGTCCTGCTGCCATTCTATGGGAAAGGAAGTCTCATGGCTTCAGGGCCTATCTGGTCATCATCATCGTGACCAGCCCCTGGCATGGAACTCGTTATGACACCTCTTGGTTGGATTAGTGAATGAGCGAGTGCATGAGCGATTGATCGTTTTCTGTTCTTCATCAGGTCCTGGTCCCTCAAGCCCCCGTGTGCCTGGTCACACGTGGTTACCTGGGCAGGCTGCACCCCTGAGCAGGGTGGGCAACAGTCTGTAGCCCATACAGCGGGTACAGCACGCCAGCTCCTGTCGAGAAGGGCTCGGCCTCACAGTTAGACCACGCCGGGTGGAGGAAGAACTTCTCCTGAATCCGGAGCCTGTGTTATTTCCCTAATCATTGTCTACTTTTAGAGCAGGAGGATGCTCCTTCCCTCACCTGGGTCTCGCCTCCCCCTCTGCAAAATAAGCGGACGAGCTCGGGGGATCCCAATGCTCCCCCAGAATTGTAGATAGTGGCATTCCGGCCTCTTCCCGCAGCAACCCAGCGACAGAGTCCCAGGGCTGGGGGATGGGTGTGGATGAGCTCTGAGGAGGAGATGCAAGCAAGCGTGAGTTAGCACCCCTGCTCGGGCTGGGGAAACGTGTCAGAGACACACAGAAGGGCCCTGCTTCGCTCCTGCCGCCCTTTCCCCAGACTGTGAAGACGGCAGCTTCCACACTAACAATAGGACCTGCCTCCTGGCTTCGAGCGGCCTGCGGGGGCTCCGTGCCTCCAGGCTGAGGGACAGGGAACAGTAGGACATAGCAATGCAGTGCAACTGGAATTTTTTTTTAAGACATTTTGAAGGATGAGGATATAAACCATCAAGAAACCCAGTGAAAGCTAGATCCTCTCTCCAGAACAATGCAAAAAACACTGACATTTTGGGCCAGATGTAAGGGAAAATGCTGGAACCCTGGAAGTCCATTTCCGAGCTCCAAACCCATCTAGAGTAGAAGGATCTGGGAGAGAAGAGGCCTGTGTCCCAGCTCTAATCCAGGCCCTAGCTCCATCTGCTGTGTCTTCTTCACTCACTTTGCATGGCCTCAATCTTGCCATCTATAAAATGGACGGCCAGGAAGAGGACAAGAGCCAGGATTCGGTGGTCACAGCTGCACGTGCTGAGAGGTGGGGTCATGCACTGACTGCTAAGCTGAGAGGCGAGAATGTGGGACCTGAGTGGGTGGGATGGGGGTGCAGGGGGACACACTCTTCCCCCGGAACCTGGTTCCCGGGGCCTTCTGAGTCGACTTTTTTTCTCTAGTGTGACAGCCTGCCCTTGTTCTGATAGAGGAACCACCAGTCAGACGGAGACTGCCATGGCTCCCTTATCTGAAGATGAGAAGTGCTCAGACTCTCTCTGTCTCTTCCCCACCTCTGTCTAGAATGGGGTGTAGTGGAAGTTGGGGCTTCCTTCGGCTGTGGAGGCTCCACCACTGGCTTCCTTCCCAGGCTCCCTAAAGCAGGCCTCGCAGAGCGCTGGAAGCGGACCACAGCCAAATTCTCAAGAGTAGGAACCAAGGCAGCGGTGACTTGCCTCAAGCCCCCCTGGCCAGGACTGGGGCCAGACTCTCCGTACCTGGCGGGATGGCTCTGGGCTCACCCACAGTGCCACTTGAGTGAGAACAAAGAGCTTTCTCCCTCGCTCCCTCCCTCCCCAAGCTGCCTCATCCTTGGTCTTCTTCCTCCCCCACCAGCTCCCTCCTTCCCCTCCGAGTAACTCACAGGTCACACAGGGCCTTTGCACAGGAGTCCAGGCTAAGAGGGAACCAGCCTCTCCACAGTGGAGAGCGGAGCAGGGGCCCTGCTTGCAAGAGCTTGTTCCGTGCAGCCTGCGAACTCTGCCTTGTCATGTTCCATCCTGTGGCCAGTGCTCCCTGAGGCCTTCCTTCTGCCACCATCTTCACAGTCCCCTATGAGACTCCCTTGGAGCTCCATTCCCAGTTCTTTATGGGCAGGAGCCACGGTGGGGCTTCTTTTAGGGCTTGCACTTTGACTCGGATCTTGTGACATTGCTCAGATGGAAGCCATCAATCCTACGCAAAATTATGGCTGATTCACAAGCGTGCTCAGCAAAACCCCATGGTGCAAAGGCCCCATCTGCCAACTTCTTCAAGACCCTGCTGCCTCGAGCCCATTGCCCTGCCCTGCAGCCTGCAGCCTGTGATTTCTTTCTGTGACCCCAAGCACCCTTCCTCCCACCTCCATGCCGTCCTGGGGGCTGTTTTCTCAGCCTTCTCTGCCACTCAAAACCCCTCACCCTTCAAGACAGCTCCAAGCCCCCTCCTCTAGGAAGCCCTCCCAGACTTCCCAAGCCTGAGTGAGCTTCCCTCCTCTGTAACCCCAGGCCAATGTGTGTCTCTAGGGAGGGGAACATGTGCCAAGCCCTGTGCCAGCTGCTTCAACAGGGCAATGCCTCAGTTAGTCTCCACAACAACCCCTTAAGAGACATATGAATATTGTCCTTTAACAGAGAGGGAACTGAATTCCTGAGGGAAGGGGCGGGGAGGTGCAAGGTCCACTGACTTGGAAATGGGAAAGTTCCTGAGCCGAAGCCTGTGTTTGTTCCACGCATCTGCCCAGCCTTCGTCCCCACACAGAGCACTGCTTCCACCCTGACTTATTAACCTGGGTGTTTGCATGGCTTCTCCCACAGATCCGGAGTCTCCTCCTGAGAGCAGAGGCTGCTGTATTCCTCTCTGCCTTCCTCCGGGGCTGAGCGCAGAGGGGCTGCAAAACCCACGTCTGAAGGATTGAATTAAATCTTGCCACATAGTGGTTGGCATTTTCCCCGCACCTAGAGTTGCAGTAATGAAATTTCCACCATATGCCTTAAAGGATTAAAATGTCGAAAATGTCACAACCTGGAGGAAACTAGAGCTCTTGAAATTTACCAATAAAACAATGGCTGCTGTTTATGGAGCATCTGCCATGTGACCCGTTGTGCACATTTCTCTCCGATTCTTGACAGTGGCCCCGGGAGCGGGTGCATATCCAGTCGACTCTAGAAAGGCAGTGTCGGTGTTTATGGCTGGCTTCGGTTCTGACTGCTGGTGACCCCCTGCACCCCCTGTTAGAGATTCCGACACAGCACCTGCCGGTGAGGTGTGCTGCCACGGACTCCCCATCCTACGGAAGCCACACAGCTGAACAGCAGAAACTGGGGAGTTTGGGCACACACAGTTCAACGAGCGCATGGCTCTGCCTCTAACCCAGCTTGCACCCCTCTCTGTCCCAGGCTAGATCGGGCCTTCTCCCACCCTCTGCAGGATCATGGTCGGCGTCCACACTGGGGTGGGGGGCTGCTTGCCCACAGCCACATGTCCAGGCCATGCAGTCCAGTCGTCCACAAGGGGAAGGGCATGCCAGCCCCCAGCTCTGCCCTCAGAGGGCAAAGAGCTGCATTGGTGCCGTCATGCGGCAGAGCCAGAGCTGCCCGGACGCCAGAGCTGGGTGATGGGGGAGGAGGCAGGGTAGAGGGGAGGCAGTGGCCCTGCTGTCCACATGGAGGAGGAGTGAAGGCCAGACTGGCCACTTGCAGAAATGGATTGCAAGAGCTGACCTTTAGTCGCTTGTATTTTGGTAACTGCAAGGGATAAGCCATGAATTTGAGGACAAGGGGCCTGGCTGCCCGTCACCGTGTGACACTCGCCAGGGGCCCAAATTTACTCTGTTCAGGCCTCTCTTTCCTGCCTAAGGCCCCTGCAGCACTCCCACTCTGTGAAGGCTGGGGTGGGCCCTGGGCCCGATGGGGTGGGGGCCCATGTCACTTCTCTGTGCTTTGGTTTCTGCATCTGTCAAATGGGGGCGATAATAACAGTGGCTACTTCAACCAGACATCACGCACAAAGAATGGTTGGGTCACGTGGTGCGTGCTCAGTACCCCCGTCGTTATCGTTACCCTCAGGCCGACGTGGTCACTTTGGCTCTGGGTCCTGACCAGCAAGTGAGAAACAAAAACGCAGAGAGGTTAAGTAGCTTGTTAGAGATCACACAGCTAGAACAGGGACTGGGCCAGTCCTCTGTCTCCGCCATGTCACCGAGCTGCGCTTCCCTCCTCCTCTGCTCCAGGAGGGAGATGAGCAGTTTGGACAGCAGGTGAGAGCAGTTGCTCTCCAAGCGGGAGAAGAAATGGCCCGTGTGCTTCTCCAACCCTGCATCACACTGCCCACCGCCGCCAGCTGTGAGGGCTGGAAAGAATCTGGAGCCTCTGTTCGGCAGCCTGGGGCTTCAGTTCTTGTTTCTTGGCTACTACTAGCTGTGTGACTTAGAGCAGGGCAGACAACCTCTCTGTGCCTCAGTGTCTCCATCAGCAAAAGGAGGAAAAGCATCCCTGCCCTGTGCACACACAGGGTTGCTATGAGCGTTACCCACAATGCCAGATTCGAAAGTGCTTCCGCAGTGGCAAAGGCCCACCCAAGCAAGGCCCTGCCGAGGGCTCCACGTCCGTCGGGGTCCCCGCGGGAAACAGCTGGCATGCTCAGATGGGGTAATTGAGGAGGAGTTAATAAGGGACTATTCACAAAAGCAGGGCCAGGGTGGAGGCAAACCATGGAGACAGCGCAGCACACAGAGGCTAACAGGAGGGGGGCCACTGCCATCCGGGTGTGAAGGCACAGGGGGAGGGTGCAGTGACCAGGACAGGGGGACGGGGAAGGCTGAACCGAGGCAGCCAGCTGGCCAGACAGGAGCTGTGCCCTTTGGTTGAGGGGCATGACAGCCCACAGGGACTTCAGAGGGCTCTGTACCCCAACTTTTCTTCCTTCTCTCCTGGAAACTCCTTCCTGAGCTGTCCACTGGCCAGACTCCATGGGGAGCCAGAGGACAGATGTCCCCCTTGGACAGACCACTGAGCATGAGCAGAACACAGAGCAGATTGGTGGGACAAGCGGGAGATGTCCAGGCCCCTGTACAGGATCCTCTCTGGGGACCGTTCCCTTCCCTCCCCTGTTCTGTCTCCGCACCCGGGAGCTGACTAGACAATAATGGGACACACACTGGGGATAGCGCCATATTCCACCTGTCAAGGGGTTGATTGTAAAAGGAGATTTAGTCTCTTTTTTGTGAGTAAAACAATGAAACCTCCATAATTGTTCCAGAAGAAATAAACATGCCAAAATATTTAAGTACTAATAAAACTTAAGAATTATCTCAGCATATTTAAATATAGATGTATTTTTATGGCAGGCAATGAAGGCAATTGCCAGCAGAAAGCATTTCATCCAGGCCATTTAATACTAATCCATCCCAACCCCCTCCTTTGAGGCTTGGGTGGGGAGGGGCCGGGGAGGGGGCGCCGAGGGGGCCGGGGGCGGAGCCTGCACAGGGATGGGAAGATGCTCCCCTTGCAGGCTAGCAGGTCACCTGCAGTTACCGAGCTGGGACACCAGGCTTTATGTTGCCTCCTGCTCCCTCAGTCCCCGCCAAAGCCTTAGGTAGTGCTTGTGTCACCTCTACTGATAGCGGAGGAATCCAAGGCACATCAAGGTGAAATGCCTTGTCCCAGGCTGCACGGCTGGAAACAGCTAAAGCTGGGAGGAGGTAGCCCAAACAAGGATCCCACCCTCTGCAGCCTCTCCCCCTACTGCCTGGCCCTGCACGGGAACTAGGGATGCAGGTTTGCAGCTGGCCGAGGTCAGGGCCCTCTCAGCTCTTACCAGGACTATTTAACAACCTCTGAGCAAGTGTCCCAGACTCTCTTCTTCTGTGCCTACCAGCCTCTGCCCACACCCATGCTCAGTGCTGCGGCCCGAGGCTTCTCTGTCTCCATCTGGGCATGTGCACATATGTGTGTCTCTGGGCATGTGCACACAGAGCTTTGTCATCTTGGCTGAACACTTCCTTCCCTGAGACTGTAGTTCAGGCCACTCACGCATGCATACATGAAGATGACACGGTCCCTGCATTTGAGCAAACTTCGGGAAGAAAATTCCAGAATTTCTTCCTGAAACTCTGTACCCATTTAAAACTAACTCCCCATTCCACCACCCCCATCCCAGCCCTTGGCAACCACCATCCTATTTTCTGTCTTTATGAATTTGACCACTCAAAGTACCTCATTTTAGTGAAATCATACAGTGACTTTTCGTGACTTTTCATTTCACATAGCATAATGTCTTCAAGGTTCATCCGTGTTGTAGCATGCATCAGAGTTTCCTTCCTTTTTAAGGCTAATATTCAATTGTATGTGTAGACCACATTTTGTTTGGCCATTCATCTGTCAATGGACACTCGGGCTGCTTATACCTTTTCACCGTTGTGACTATTGCTGCTGTGAACGTGAACGTACAAATAGCTGTTCAAGTCCCTGCTTTTCTTCCTTTTGGGTATAAACCCAGAACTGGAATCACTGGATCTTATGGCGATTCTATGTTTAAGTTTTTGAGGAAACATTACATGTATATATACACTTTAACAGCAGCTGTGTCATTTTGCACTCCCACAAGTGGTCCACAAGAGCTCCAATTTCTCCACATCCTTGCCAACACTTGTTATTAATATTTTCTGTTTGTTTGTTGTTGTTTTTCACAGTAGCCATCTTAATGGGTATGCAGTGGTATCTCATTGTGGTTTTGATTTGCATTTCCCTAATGATTAGTGGTGTTGAGCACCTTTGTATGGCCTTATTGGTCATTGGTATATCTTCTTCAGAAAAATATCTATTGAAGTCCTTTGCCCATATTTTAGTAAGCTTTTATTTTTCATTGTTGCTGAGTCGTAACCTGTGTTCTATTTCAACATCAGTTGAACTGTTCAACCATCTTTCCATTGGCCATAGAAATGTGTGAATGAGTGTGTATCAATGAATAGAACACTAGCATTTATGAAACACCTCTTTTATTTAATCCTCATGATAAACTGGGTGAAGAGCTATCCCTTACGTAGGAGGAAGCTGAGGTTCAAAGAGATTAGGTGGCTTGCCCAAGGCCCCGCAGCTGGTATGTGAGAATCATCTCAGCCCTCGCCGTGCTCCACCTCCAAAGTGATGCCATCGTGTCTCCCACGTTGCCTCCCTGCAGAAACCAGGGCAGGAGGATGGCCACAGTGAAGGCCGATACATTATTGCAATCTGCACCAAAGAGACACCCGCAGGTGAATGATGTCACCAGAGAATTCGGAGAAAGGCCCACCATCAATCTCATGGTACAAACAATATAGGAAGATTATGCTGGCGTCCGGCCCAGTTAAGTGGACATTTGGAATTTTTCCAAAACAAATGTGAATACTGTAAATACAGGTCAGCTGGTTTGCAGGAAATCAGCGTCCAGATGAAGCCGCATCTAGCAAGATTTTTCAAAAGTCTTACAGCACAGAGCATTGGGGTGGGCATGGCCATTTGGAGCATGTCTCCCCCTTACAAACTGCTGCTTTTCATTCATTCATTCATGACATGCATGCTGAGGGACTCCTGGGTGCCCAGCTGTTTCCTGGGCTCATGTGTGCAAGGCTGGGTGGAGGGGGCAGGGAATTACGGTTCCGGCAGCCATCCACCTTCCATTCTCCAGAACAGTGCACTGTCAAACAGGAAATCAACACCTGGACAGTTCAGACCCATGTCCGAGGTCACCCAGCAAGTATGAGGTCACACAGCAATATGGAAAAGCCAAGAAGACATCCCAAGTCCCCCTTAAGTCCCTCGAATTCCCTAAATCCCAATACTGCTGGTGTTTACTAAGTTTGCTAGATGGCTTCCCATTCTCAGAAAGGGTACAATAATCCTTTGTCAGAACTTATGCCCCAGTTTTGGTTTCAAAACATACGGTGAATGCAGATGACAGA
Organism: Lepilemur ruficaudatus; assembly: GCA_963574885.1. Classification (NCBI taxonomy): domain Eukaryota; kingdom Metazoa; phylum Chordata; class Mammalia; order Primates; family Lepilemuridae; genus Lepilemur; species Lepilemur ruficaudatus. Next base: position 20,472 of record CAUYRT010021108.1, read on the forward strand.
CGCCCTTTCTTTCCTTTGGGAGCACCTCGGTGGAGGCGAACACTTCTTCCCAAGAAAAGTTAGCGAACAACGTGAGAAGGAAATAAAAGTGAGTGCTCACGCACTGTTTGATTAAGTGCCTTGTGAGTGGGACAGACAGTGAGTCCTTTTAATCGACTCCTACCCGGGGTGTAAGTGAGGGAATGTCCTCCTTCGTTAGTGCAAAGCCCAGAAGGGCTGAGGCTTCGCTCCGGGCACTTTACAGGGGCTGGATCAACTGGTCCTGGCGGAGGTCCCCACGTGTCACCTGCTCCTTGGGGTGCATGTTGCCACACCAGGCTGGCGCTTAGGATGCTGTCCCCCGATGGGATGCTGGCCAGAAGGATTTCACCTCTCCTTGTTGATTCCCTTAGGGTTGAGAGAGGATGCTTTTGCTGAACATCAAGGGAAGGAACATGGGGGTAAACACAGAAGGTACTAGAAGTGGTCTCGGTCCAGGGGCTCTGCCTGCCGTGGCTGGCTCGCACCCAAACCTCTGCCCAAACGTCACACTAGAAATGCTGGCTGCTGACAGCCCAAGGGCTCCTCGACTACACTTTGGGGTCCTTGGCTTTGGGGCTTCCTCCTGGCGGGAGGCGCCAGTTGGCCACTCTGGGCAGACGATAAATGCCTTGTTTCTTTAGTGCAGAAACCAAATCTTAGTCATGTCTACAGCAAGTATAAGTGCTTGGGAAATTTTTGTGAAAGGCAGGAAGGAAGGAAGAGAGAAAAGAAGGGAAGAACAAAGATAGAGAAGGAAATAGAAACAGAAAAGGATGAACAGAAAATTTTCCTTTTCACAAAATCCATGAATTTCATCTGGTCCTATTGCATTTGTTGAGAGTGGCAGATATTTTTGTCAGTGAAGCCTGGCATATATAATGTGTGGCCGCTTAACATTTGCTGAGTGAATGAATGATTGTCACAGAGATTTCTGATTTGTTTACATAAGGGGCGATCTCCTTACGGGACCACACTGGGCACTATTAGTAAGGTCAATAAGAATATGCAGACTAAGGCTTTGGTTCTAAGTCACAAGGAAATAAACAAGTGCATGATGCCGTTTTCACATCAGGAGGCCAGTTTGAACTAATGCAGCAAAGCTATTCTCAATGCCGCATCTGTTTAGCGTGACTTTGAGGTCACAGCCTGTCCAAGACCGTCTCTCCCAGTCAAGCTCTCGCACAGCCAGTGAAAGGGGTGTTGTCTGAATACAGCTGATGACTCACCTCATCACTTTCAAACCCGGAACATGAGGAGTCACAAATGAGCTAGGAGAGGTGATCTAGGGATAGATACAGAGAGGGGAGAACATGAGCACTTATCTGCTTGCTGATTGAAACAGGCTGATGAATCCAGACACAAGAAAGAAATGTTCTTAAAAATTTCTTAATTCAAAATTGTTTGCTTTCAATTAAAATCCCATGATGATCTCCTTTTTTCTAAGTGGTGGCTCCACCAGCTCCTGAAACATTTCCCCTCCAGGAAATCAAGGCCGTCCGCCACCTCCCCTCCACCTCCCAGTTCGTGATTCAGAAAATGAAGCTTGAAGAAGGTGCCTAAAAATAGAAGAGGAGCTGAGTGGCTCTGCAGGGCGAGGCCCAACATCTCGCCACATTAACCCTGCGAACTCAGCCCCGGTGAACGAGGCTGGGAGCCATTAGCGCCTAATGATGTTGCATTGTCTTCCAATAACAAACCATCTCACCGGTTGGTTTTATAGAGGACCAGCTGTTGTTAATTGGGGAAGATGAGCATGAAATGGCAGCTTTCACACCTGACCAAGAGAGAGCTGTGGCGTTGGGGGGCAAGCCGGGTGTCGCCTGCTGCGAGCACGGAGCTCCTTAGCTCCTCCTGGGTGTTGGAGAGATGCAGACAGCAGCACCGGGTTCCCACTCCTCTCCTTCGTGGACAGAAAACACAAAAGAGAATACTGAGTTCCTTTAGCATCCTCCCGTCTCCTCCCCCAGCCCAACGACATCCATTCCCCGCACCACGGCATCTCCATACGCTTGCAAGCGTGTCTCTCTAGCGAGGCGAGGGGCAGGTCAAAGCCGACATTGCAGGCCCAGAGCCCAGCCCAGGATCTGGCATGTTTCAGGCTCTGCACAGGACACATAGCCGGGTTCCCTACCGCTGCTCCTGGCCTCTGCTCCCCAGCGGCAGGTCACAGCCCAGGGAAGCAGTCTACGCACTGCCAACAAACAGCGGTTCTCACACATGAGCCAGCTTAATTGCATTTTCTCTGTTGGCATTTCATCAGAGACACAGAAAGAGGTGGTCACTTAGCGGTGGATACAGAACAACGGGTACAGGGACAACTGCTGTGACATGGAGAGGTTGGGGTGGCCTTTTGGACCAGGAGCAAGCCTATAGGAGGAGGGCACTGGTCCATAGGGACAGAAAACTGGTGTGGACCCTGAGGTGGGTCGGAGGAGCCAGAAGGAGACTTCAAGGACGTTCCTGGTCAGGACATGCCTTAAAGCACGTCAGATCCGGAGCCATAGGCTGCCTGGCTCAGCTCCTGGCCTTGATGTCCCAGAAGAATTCGCTTTGCCGTGTGATAAATGCACCACACTTAAACCAGAGGGAGTCAGCCTCTGTTCTTTGCATCCCAGAGCTCTGTGCCTAGGAAAACCGCTCCCCGGAGCCATCACTCAAGACTGGCAAAGAGAAGGAGGCATGGTCTGGGGAGAGGGGATCCCTGAAGCTCTGTGATTACTGAAGGGACTGGGGAATCTTAAATATGGGATACTGACTGTGCGCATTTTAACCCTAGAGTCTCCAGTGGCCTTCTTAAGACACCTAGACGCACGTTACATTAATCCCCATTTCTTAGGTGGGGAAACTGAGGCTCTGTGCTGTCAAGCAATCTGCCCATCATTTGTGACTGGCAGAGCAGGAACTTGAACCAAGCCTGTGTGACGCCCCTCTGGAATTCTTTTGATGACACCGCACTATCGTTGTTGGCATTTGAGAACTACTGCAGGCCCTTCTGCTGGAGTAGAGGAGAAAGCTTATTCAGGTGCCTGGACGCCTGCAGACTGGGAAAAGTACAGGCCTCTCTCTCTGCCTATGTTTGCCTTTATTCTCAGCATCGCTGCGAAAGATGGGAACGCGGAGCATTAAAACATGTACTGTAAATAAACCAAATTAAAGTAAAATTGACTCATTTAGCAACCAGACTCCGATCTTGCATTAGAGGCAATTGAAGAGATTTCACAGATTTTAGTAACCAGATAAGATTATTATATAAACAGACTTCTGCATTGAATGATGAGCCATATCTCGAGGAGAATATTTGAAATCAATAGCAATACAGGGTGAGAATTAAGTAATGTGGTTAAGCACTTTTGAATGATGCCATTTTTAAGAGCTGATTAGAAATAAATATGCCAATTGCAGCAGAGCTGATAGCTGGAATCAAGTGATGATTAATCAATTTGGGCCTGAGAGCCAGGGAGGCCATCTTGGTGAGAGCTCCGCCGGCCCCGCACTCCGGCTGGCAGCAGAAGGGCCGAGGGTGCTCTGGGGCCGGGTGGCAGGTTCCGGGCCCTGCGGAGGCCGATGGCAGCCCAGAGGAGGGGCGAGAAGGGAGCTGTCGGAGTCCTCATGCAGAACCCCAGCTCTGCCCACCCTGGGGCTGCCCACCGCGGTGTGCAGGGAGGTGCCCAAGAGCCGGTGCAGGATTAGCCATAAGCTGCTTAAGCTGCTCACGCAGGGCAAGCCAGCAGCAGGGAGGAAGTCATGGTTGGGGACACTGATGACCTGGGATAGCGTTGGGAATGCCCAATTACCACTCAACTGGGCAGTGATTGGTCTCTTGGCGGCCCTGTTATCAGCTGTCACCTGGATAACTGCCCCAGCGTCCTGAGGGGTCCCCACTGAGCCAGGAGCTGGCGGATGCATTCCGCACCCATCATCACGGTGATGTTTCTAAAGCATCGCTCAGCTCCTGTCACTCACTTTGTAGAAACCCACAGCTGCCTCCCCTTTACCTTAGGGCCAACTCCAGATACCTCAGCTTAGGGTTCAAGGCCCTTCATGGCCCAGCTGCCTCATTTCTTCCTACTTCCCAATCCTGCCCAATGATTGCACCAAACAGAAGGTTCTAGTGCACAGAACAGATGTGCCCTGTTCTTTGTAGCGTTGTCTCTGCTCCTGCTGTGCCCTCCCTACCTCTCCTGTATGCTGAAACCCCACCCTTTGTCCCACCCATTCAAAGGCCACTTCCTTGGGAATGCCCGCTCTGACGGCTTCTTCCCCCCACCTAAGCACAACTAGCTGCTTTCTCCTTGTTACCACTGTCCCTGAATAACCCATTTCCTGTTTCACGGCAGTGTCACTCATTCTTTCTTTTTAATTCCATAAATACCAATTGGCACCTGTGCAGTGCTGCTCACTGTGGTTGGCCCTGGAGACCAGGGAGAGAACACAGACGTGGCCCTTGCCCTCCTGCAGTGCAAGGTCCCACACCAAGCATTTAATACTTTGTGCAACCGTCTCAGCTCTGAGGGGCCAGACACATTTACTTTATTCACCTGGGCACTAGTGAATGAATGAATGAGAGATCAAACACATGAATGAGTGGCAAAGGTGGACCAGTGGGAGGTCGTTACAATGAAGCAAACTTTTCCTTGGTGGAAGCAGCTGGGGCTCTGCCCGGCACTGTGTGAGCTGCCTTCCACTTCCACGGGCTCAGCGCTCGGGAACCTGGGGCATCCATGCAGAGGAAAACCATCTGTCCAAGAGGGGCCAGAAAAGACTCAGAATTGGCCGTGACATTGAAGCTGCAGTGCTGTGGGCTCTGGGCTCAGCCTGATCACTGCCTCACTATGTGAATTCAGGTAGATCTCAGGTAGAGCACATCCTCTCTTTGAGCCTCAGTTTCCCCATCTGCAAAATGAAGACACGGACTATAAGTGGCACAGGAGAACAGGGAATACTCTTCCTGAATGTTGGTGACCTTCAGACAACCCCTTCTACCATGGATCATGAATAGTATTAGGATGTCGCTGTATCCCATGTTAGGCGCAGAGAAAAGTATAACAAGGCTGAGATGATGGAAGAAAAGTTAAGTGCAAGATTTTTTACCAGGAGTCTGATAAAGGCAAGAGACACTGTGTGAGCTAGCGTAGGCTGGGGAGGCTTCTTGGATGATGTACAACATGATTGACCTAAAGCATGCAGAGAACATGAACATTTGGGAAAAGGAGACTTGAATTTTAGGTGGATGGGAGAGCAACTCTGAATCAGCAAGGTGTTGTCCCCAAGGTCCCTTCAGGTGTATCCACGTGCCATGCCCTCACCGCTAACTGGAACATGCTGGGGAGGAAGCCCAGCTTAGAAGGCCAAGCTTCTTGCTCCAAAGGGGCAGATGAAGACTCTGTGCAGTGTTTTTGTCCTCGTTTCCTGCCTTCAGCAGTCCTGTGTCCCCCAGCCCCTGCTGCAGGATGTGAGGCTGAAGCTGGCTCCCAGAGAAGGACACTGGCTCCAGTCCTCATGGCTCTTCTGGCTGCAGGGTTCTTTTGCTTGGGAGACAGGGGTCTTGAATTCCCTAACAGCACCCTAGCAGGGGGCTCTTATACCCAGGAGAGCCAAAAACAGGCAGAGGACCCCACTCCTCTGGTCATCAGCCAGGCTGGGGTCTCCCCACGGGAGCCTGGTGCTGGGGCTGCTGGGAGCTGCTCCCCGGTGTGAGGCCGTCTGTCTGCAGCCTGCTCGCCATGTTCTGTCTGTCTGTCCATCTCCATCTCTCACAGCTCCATGAGCCCAGGGCTCAGTTGGCTGCCAAACTCAACGCTGAGATCAGAGGAGGCTCTGTGTGGCTGAGTGAGGCTCCCTACTACTCCCCAACAACTCACTTTCCCCCTCTGGCTTCCCTGCTCCCCAGGACAACAGCCTGAGGCAACCCTAAGGATCCCTAGCGATCACTAAGAGCACACAAGAGATGGGGAAACTGAGGCAGAGAAAAAGGAAGAGACTCAGCCAAGATCCCAGGATGACTCGGCCCAAGAGCAGAGACCAGTCCCCTGGTACCTGTTCTGTTTGTTGTCCTCCGCAGCTTGGGGCCTGGCCTCACCATATGTCCACAGGGCCTTTCTCTCCTTTAGACGGTGGAGCCCTGGGACAGAGCCTGCACTCCCTACAGTGTCTACAGAATCCACGCAGAAGCCAGGCCTTTCTCCCTCTTCTTCTTCTGCCTCTGCCCCGCCTTGCTGCGTGTGCCCTGGGCCCTCTGAGCTCTGCCGCTTCTGTGCTGTGCTCTGCGGCCTGGCCGGCTCTCCCTGCCCGCCTCGTTCAGCACCTGCAACCCCTGCAGCTTTCAACTGCTGGCAAGCATCGTGTCGTCACCAAGTTCAAACGTGGCTACACACCTCTCTCTGGTTCCTTCTCTGTGGGCTGAGCCAAACAAGAAGCACAGCCACGCCCAAGGTTCAAGTTAAACGTGTGCTTACTTGCTGGTTTGCCACACAGCGGATGGGGAAGGGGGCCAGGGTACACCCCAATCTCACCCACCCTTCAGGGGCCTGGACAGGCCGACAGAGGGGGGCCTGCCTCCCTGCTAGATTCGCAGGGAAGCTTCTTCTAATCCAGGGAGAGCCACCTGCTCCATCGTCGGGCCCAGCAGCAGCAGAGCCGGCTGGCTTTCTACGTGCCCAAGACAGGAAACTTGCAGCACTGCTTTGTGTGAGCTGCCCAGGCTGAAGGCAGCTGCAGTTTCTATCACTGCCACCAACTACACTCAGCCACTTTCCCTCTACCTCTTCCCAAGGAATCATATCTATTCAAGTTCAAGCCTAGAGAGCTGTTATCATGACACAAATATTTTAGCATGATAGACCTAGAAGGTTCTACTGATTACATTGATGATGGTTGCCCATCCGAAGGGATTCTTGTTATATGACACATTGAGTCTGGCATCCCCGGGCCAGTAAGGTGAGACCCGGGCTCTTGCTCCCCTGACCACTACCCAAAGTCCAACTTTTACATAGCTTGGCTCTGAGGACTACAGAGTGAGCGGAGTGGATTGGAAATCCTCTTGCAGAGAGGTTGACTGGAAGACGCGGTTGGCGTCTCTCTGCTGGTAGCGGTGGCCACAGATGTGCCTGGGCATGCGGGGGCTTTCCTCCCTCTGCTCATCCTCACCAAGGGGAAAACAGGCCAAATTTCTTAAAGCTGGAGAAGCTATATATTTTTTTTTAATTTGATGTTTCAGGGCAAGACAGTGGAATTTTCCAGACCCTGAAGGAGGCTTTTGAGTTTGCAGGAAGAGGAGTGTCAGAGTGGTCAGTCCAGGGGATGTCAGGGGACACGGAGGTGGAGCTGGGCCAGCGGGGCATGTCCCCCAGGGGCGCCGGTGCCTGAGGTCGTCAGCACAGTTCACGCCCCAAGACAGTAGCAGCATGGGCGACACCCCCTGGGCCTTGTGAGAGGGTTGTTCGTTTACAGAGGCCGAGGAAAGGTCCGCGTCTTGAAACTGGGGGCACACACAGAACAGGGGTGGGGGCCATGGGCTGGGCGGACGGTGGGGACTGAACTGCTTCAGCTGGAGACCAAGCCCACAGGGCACCGGGCGCCTCCCTCCGGCCTCGGGCGCCCTGATGACGCTAACACAAAGCTGGCGGGGTGTCCTGGGAGAGCTGGACGTTCCACGCCAGCCTTTCAGTTGGGCCTCCTTCACTTTTAAGTATGCTTTTAAAATTATTATTATTTTTTAATCAACTAACTATCACAGACATTGACTCAGTTTTAGGCTGCGTGCTTGGCACCGGGGTAGGGAGACGAATCAGACACAGGCCCATTGGCCCTATGAGAGTTTGAGCTCTAACGGGGCAAGATGGTCCCAAACGAAAGCTGGCAATGGAGTGTGACAGAGATGATGGCAGGAGGGTGTGGGGCGGGGTGGGGGAAACAGGGTGGCCCATCCTAGGTTGGGGCAAGTCAGGGAAGGCTTTGGGAAAAGGTGTCTCCCAGGACCACAGGCACCTTTGCCAGAGGCTGGGTGGGGTGTCTTACATACACCCTGAGTTCTCAGCACCTGGTCATTGTAAAGGATCTTCCCATCTAGTTTCCCAAGTGAGTCTCACAGTAACTGTGGCTTCTGACGTTATTGGCCAACAGTCTCACCCACCGTCTCAAGCTATATAAACATTCGGGCAAAGCCACCGGGATAGGTAATTATTCTGGAAACTCAGTGCCAGGCCCACGGAAGGGCACACATGTGCATCTGGGGGACGTGTATCCACTCCTGTGAGCACAAGGCCCTGAGCAAGCAGCGCAACCAGTGCTCAGGACCGGTATCGGCCACATACGCTGCATGATCCCCCAGGCAGACGTCCTCAGAGCAGTCTCCCAGTGAGTTACGTGTCCAGCCCCTGCCGGGGTGGGGGCAGGATTCGCAGGGGAAAATCTCTGCTCAGAGAGGGGTCTCCTCCTTTGAGAAGCTTCTGTCCCAACGGCATGAGCTGCGAGGGGCACAGACCCAGCCTGAGACAGCAGCTAGGGGACACCGAGGCTGGCGCAAAGCTCCGTGAGCCTCAGTCCCACACAAGACGGCAGGTGCGGGGCTGCCACCAGTCACCTGTTCCTAGTCAGTGGGGATAAGGACTTCGAGCTAAGGGAAGCCAGCATTCCCTGAGCATTTGCGTTAGGGCGTTAGGCCCTTTTGCACATGTGCATCGAGTGTGAGATGGATGTCCCTGTTCCCCACCAACATAAAAGGAAACTGAGGCTCGGGGAGGATGGAGGCTTTTCCCCATCAGCCTAGCGGGCTCCAATCTGCATCCAGAAAGCCCCTGCAGAAGTCATCCAACACCTGCCTGCACCAGCCCTGTGCTCAGAACCCACCTTCCCCCTCATGCTCGTCCACACCTAGCCTCTCCCCCGAGGACCCTGTCCTCACTGTTCAGGTCGCAGTAATCTTCCGAAAGTCCATGGTGTGAGTCGAACACCGTGGAGCTCAATCGGTCCACCTCTCGCACTGCCTGGTGCTCGTTCTTCTCTCCCCAGCTGCACTGCATGTCCCTAGAACTGGGGTCTCACAATATGCCACTTTTTAAAAAAAAATTTGTTTTAACTTACCTAGCACTGGGCTGAGCACATAGAAAACATTCACATGCCCGGTGGCCGGTGTTTTTGCCCCAGCTAACGAGTGACTGGGTGTTTTTTTATTTGCTGGTTTTTCTGGGCTCCTGGCTGGGTCAGCTGTCAGCTAAGAAACACAGAGACCTTGTTTCGTGGCGTAGATATCTGCGGTTTTTGTGTTTCCAGCAACCATCCCGTTCCCTGTTCGTAACCCTTCTCCCGCTCTCTGTCCGTGTGTTTAGAAATGAAATGGGGTCAACCCTGGCTTAGGGACTGGGCCTAGTTCCTGGTCACAGGGACTGGTTCAGGATGGACACAGGACCTAAGCCAATCAAGGACATACAATCCCAGAACTTTTGCTAGACAGAAAGGGGGACACAGGGTCTTTCCCTGCTGGCCTTTTGTTGTTAGGAGATGGGGAATTCTGGAGCTGCCAACATCCTCCACCTTCTGCCTGAGGTTGGAGCCATCCCTAGGGAGAACAGACAAGCTATGAAGGGAGTGTTGGATGTGTTACTGTTAAATGGTGGTGTTTGAATCCTGGATCCAGCCAAACCTGCAGCCAAATCCTACCTTGTTCTTTTTAGTTACATGATCCAAAATGTCTTTTCCCTGTAAGTCAGTTTGGCCTAGCTTTTCTGTCGCTTATAACTCAAAGACTCTAGACTCAAACACTTCAGCCCCCTGTTCGAAAAACTTCCCTTATCTGAACTCCTTTGCTACAGAAACTGGGCATCTTGGAGCTCTAAGGGAGCTGAGAGCCCAAGTCCATCCTCCTGGTTTTTGTCTCTGCTACACGATCACACCCTAGAGATGAGGAACCCTAGAATTAGAGAATCCAACAGTTCTCTTAAGACCGCACAGGGAGCTGCAGACTGAGCTGGACTGAGTGTCTCCCAGGGCAGAGCTGTGCTGCCCGACCCTCCGAGCTCCTTGAGAGGACAGTGGGTGCATAGCCAGGCCCTGGCTGCAGTCTCGGGAAAGCACAGTGATTAACAGCACCGCAAGGGCTTCCATGGGAAGCCGCAGGGAACTTGAAGTTGGCAACGCGCACAGCCTGCTTCCCATGTACCTTTCAAGAAGCCCAAGGAAACCACGTTCTCACTGCTCGTGTGATTGCTCTAAAACATCAGAATATCTGCTTCTGCTGCACACTGAGTACTGGCAGCACTCAAGGGCACCTGCCTCGGTGCCACAGGCCTACCTGTTAAACAGGCAGCCCACGAGCATCACGGCACGTACCCCGTGCATACCTTTCCCAGCGGGGAGCAGTTACCTCGAGGGGGGAATCACAGCGCCACACTTCCTAACTCCTAGAGGCATCAACCATGGAACTGGTTCTTGGCAAGCTTGGACACAGCCTCAGCCTCTTTCTCACAGCAGCTCTGGGCAGCCACTGCCAACATCTGAGAGTTTGAAAATGAGGCCAAACATGTTTTCCGGCTATTAGAAATAACTTGCGACCAGAAACACCACAGTAGCTCGGACAGTCACTCAATCCACTTTGGCTTCTGATATCTGCACAGGGGTGGGAGATAAGTCACGAGGCATTAGTGTGACTATCCTGCCATCATGTTCCATAGATTGTGAAACTGAGGCCCAGAGAGGAAAAGTGATCAGCCAAAGATCACTAAGAGAATTAGTGGCAGATCTGAGCCTGGAACTTGGGTATGCTGACTCCTAGGACAGTGTTCTCTCCACTCCCCTGCAGCTGCTCAAACCTCACTCCAATTCTGGTCCACAGCTGAGCAGCTCCTTCCTCTTGGGTTGTCAGAGACCACCGGCCCTGTGGAAGAACACACCATGCTGGTGGAGGTAGCCACTCTCTCTTAATACAAAGGACAGAGGGTATTAGTCAGCAATTGCCACAACAGTGCTGTGTAACAAACCAGCCCAGAACTCAGCGGCTTCTAATAGCAAGGAGATAGCCTCATGCTGGTGGGTCTGCAGATGCACTGAGAATTGGCTGATCCTGGCTGGACTTGGCTGCATGGGCCTACTTTGGGATGTGAGTTAGCCGAGCTCGACTCCAGGCTGAGGGCTGAACTACAAGTGGCTCGATGTGTAGTCCATCTGGGGCTCAAGCTAAGGGGGCAGCAGTCACCTGTGGACAGCTTTTCTTATAGCAAATCAAGGAAGCACATGATAATGAGTAAAAATTTGATGCCTTTTGAGGCATTGGCTCAGAATTAGCATGTTATCACTTCTACCTACACACCATTGGTCAGAGAAAGTCATCCCTGTCAGTAGTTCAGGGAAACATGCTCCACTGCTAGCAGGAAGAGCTGCAAAAGCCTCATGGCAAAAAGCATGGACATGTGATTCTAATACAGGGAGGCTATCATGAACTGAGAGCAAGCATCCAATCTACCATGGAGGCACAGATGTAGGAATGAGGACAGCACATTGACTCAAGAATGGAGACGAGACAGAAATGAAAACCTCATTCCTACATCTGTGCCTCCACCTCCCCTCATCAGAGATGCACAGAGTTGCTTCTTACAGGTGGATCTCAGTTAAACTCCTGCACGGGGCATTTAACTCTTCTTCTAGAACAGAACCAATGAAAGGGCTCCTCCATGCTTTCGGTTTCTCCTAGTTCCAGCCTCTTGTGGCCAGAGAGCCAGATGAATCTTTTCGAGGTCTAGATTTTCATCAGTCTGTACCAGTGTGGAAGCCTTTAATGGTGTCAACTACCCCCAACACTGAGCTCTAACCCCTCAGCCTGGCACCACAGCCCTGAAGCCTTCCAGTACTCGGTGCAACTACTACCTACTGTTGGGGACTGACTGTCCTGGCCTACCTTGACCAAGAGCCCTGCACCTGCCTGCATTTTTCGGTCTCCGTGACCCACCCCATAGCATGCCATGTCCTTCTCCCCAGCCTTTTCCACTGGCTGAGCTCCATATGTTCTGTATCAGCAGGGGCCAACTGGAGACACAAAACCAGTGGGAGAGACATATTAAAAAATTTATTGCAAAGAAATGGCTCATGGAGTTCTGGAGGTTGGCAAGACAAGTCTGAAAGCTGTAGGGTAGGTCGTTAGGAACGGCTGGCTGGAAACAGCAGGCCAGGCTGCAGCTGTGGTCCACAGACAGAGTCTCTTCTTCTCGGAAGACTCAGCTCTGTTCTTAAGGTCTTTAAACTGATTGAATCAGGCCTGCCCAGACCAGGATAATCTCCCTTACTTACAATCAACTGACTACAGACTTTAATCACTTCTACAAAATCCCTTCACAGCAACATCTAGAGTAGTATTTGATCGAATAACTAGGGGTGGGAACCTGGCCAAGCTGACACATAAAACTGACCAGCACATAAAACAGTCCACCCCTTGTCAACCTGGAATCCAAATACATCTCCTGAAACCGTACTTAATCTCCAAGTAAAGATAATAACAAAGTCACAGTCTCATCCGACATGATACAACTGTCCCGCGTACGACTGATAACATGCTAACCCTTTCTGCAGAAGAGGATGCAGGGTATTTGGGTAATGTTCACTCTTCTCTTGTGATACCTACAACTTTACTATAACATAAACCTAACTATTACCATAGTAACACATTTTATGTTTGATAAGAGAGAAAAGAAAACAAAAACATTTGGCTAATATATATATATATACATGCATGCACATTCATAACAAAACAAGGAAGAAATACTCATAACAATTATATTCCTCATGTCTGCAGCTGGTCACATGGTTCAATTGCTATTTATAAATAACTTCTTGCACTTCCCATTCCATAGTCCCTTTGCCATGATCAAGCACCTCAGCTGGTCACGGTTCTCTGCCTGGTGAGGTGACCCAAATATTCACCCCTGAAGGGTGTGGGCCATTCTCAGGCCTGCCTGGAGTGGGCTGCTATAGTTCTCACTGACTTTGACCATTACCAAGGCACGATAATACTAGGAGACATCCCGAGGGATCTGTTGTATTCCAGACGCTCTCTTCCTTACCTCCACTGTGGAGCAGACACCCAGTTTCCCCTTGGCAACAGGATCAATCAACCCTGCCAACCAGCACTGGGACTCCGTTGTCTACCTGCTGACTCAGAGGCATGAGGAGCCCAAGGTGGCTGGGAGGCAGTCTTAACTTCAACAGAATCACTGTTGTATCTGCTGAGGGAAGCATTCCTTCCCCTGGAATGAAGACCTCTAGGCAAGCAGAGCATAAAGGTGCAGGGGAGGAAAGCAAAAATTTTGGTAGAGAATCACTAGGGGTCAAGGTGAATGGTGCCAACCCATTTCCACTCCTTGATCCCTGGACCATGAATCCTGGCAATGGAAAAAGCAGCAATATGTAGTGGATGTGGCCTTAGAGCAGGTGCAGCACCCTGGAGGATTTGCCCAGCCCTTAGAGGCGCTGTCTCCCAGCCGGTCACTGTCCTGCCAAGCCAGCTGCTTCAGGGTGATGGGAGCACGACAAGACCGAGAATTCCGTGAGCACATGCCCACGGCTGAGCTCCACAACTGTGTGGGAGGCACAGTTTCTTAAAGGATGCAGGGTCTCTAGATCCATGCACGGTAGCCGTGGCAGGAGCATGGAAGTGCGGGGAAGGCAAGTCTATACCCGGAGTAACTGACCACCACGGATTCTGATCCCATCCATCGGAGCCCAGTTCAGGTTTCATCTCCAGTAAGACGTTGGAAACCTTTCACACTGCTCTGACACTCGTGCATTTGACCAACATTTATTGAGCACCTTCTGTGTGCTAGACACTCTGCTAGATGCTGGGGTAAAATACGGTCCCGCTTTGAGAGAACTTATGAAATAGTGAAATGGAACAAATGAGTCTGTTTCCTGTGTCCTGACAGCCCAGTGGTCACTGGTTTGACTTTCCCATTCCGGGCTTTGGATTTTCAGTCGTGAAATAAGATATTTGGGCTGGATGATGCCTAGCCTCCTTCCTGGGTAAGTTACAGATTTCTAAGTACAGCATAAAAGCCAAAGACCCAACTCCGTGCCCAGCATAGATTTACACAACCAAGAACGTCTGCATTCTACAGAGAGCACCGATTTCCATATGAACCTGCTTTTGGAACGACTTTGCTTGGGAGCTCCTTACTCATTCACTTAAGTGCTTGCATACCTACTTTGTGTGCATGTGTGTGTGTGCAACAAAATGGGCATAATGACCATGTGGTAGATGACATGGTTTGCCCTAATTCTTTGCTCTTCCCTGTGGCCGTGAGTGGGACACGCTTCTTCATCTCTTTGGACTCAGCCACATGACTTGCTCTGGGCCGTAGGCAGAAGTGACGGTGTCTGGGCCTGGGCCTCCTGCATCCTTGCCCCCTGACATCACAATGAGATGCACAAACCCAGGCTCGCCCACTGGTTCCGGGAGGAGGATGAGGACCATGTGACACAGAGCCACTCCTAGGCAACTCAGCCTAGACCAGCTGCCTCCAGCCAGCCTGCAAACACATGAGCTAAATCAGTGCTTTGTCATATGCTGCTGAGCCTTTTTGTGGCAATCCCTCACTGATATGGACACTTAGGAAGCTATTGATAATCCAGATCCTCACATCAGATGAGCTTTGGTGGTGACCTTGGCAATACCTCCCCGCCATCACCAATCCGACATGTGATCCTGTCCGCTGGCCACACTTCGCATGCCTCCAGGGATGAGGAACTCACTGTTTCTCGAGGCAGCCCATGTCACATTTAGTAACTGCTGAACTTCTCTATAAGGAGTCAACCCTCTCTTTCAACTTCAGCTCTTGGCCCTCAGGGCCACACAGAATTAAATGCTCCTCTTTTCCTCCTGACAGCTGCTCAGAGGTGTGAAGATGCTCTCACATCCTTCCTAATCTTTGCCTCTTTGTGCTAATCATCTCCATCCCCTTGTCCTTAAACATCTCTCACCCTGTACAGGGCCCAGCCCTCCGCCATTCCCACAGCTCCACCCAACAGGGCGGTTCCACTTTGCTCGGGCTCCCACGCCCAGAGGGAGACACAATGGCTGAGGTGTGCCGATCACAGCCGAGCAGCAAAGGACTGTGACTGCCCTCACCCTGGACAGCTCACATTCCTGAGCAGCGGGAGCTCTTTTGACTGCCACAGAACATCAATCGTGAGCCAGCCCTGGACAACCACCCCAAGCCATCCTCACACTTGCCGTCCCTACACCAGGCCTCTGCCCTCCTTAAATTTCAGATGCCCAGGTGCTCCAAGGCATTTGGAAGAAAGAATTCTATGCTCCTTCTGCCCACTCTTGCCTGCCTGGGTTCCCAGGAGAGGGGAACATTTGCTAACTGTCCCCAAAGCAGGCAGCAGGGACTGAGAGGAGGTGGGGGCTGGGGCCAGCCTCTCTCGGGTCAGTCGTCCCCCATTTGTCTAAGAGCCTCTCACTCCTGAGCTGGTGGAGAAATATCCTCTTAGGACCTGTGGGCGCTGGGGAGTTAAGCTGGAATGAGCTAGAACCAGTTTCAGAGAGCCGGGTCTCGGTTCAATCCCTGACACTCAGGGCCCGTCATCAATTACTCGGCCACTTGGCCGGAGCGAGGCAGCACTGTAAGTGTGTGCAGACCCCGAGTGCCTGGAGGTCCATGGATCCGGCGGCACAGACCATTTGTCCCGCAAGCCGAGCGGAGCCTTGTTTACAGAAGCCATCGTCAGCGCCTGTGGGCGAGCGGGAGTCCTGTGTCCCAGCGGGCTGGAACCACAAACCTGGGTGACTGCCTGGCCAAAGTAGGCCTGCCTGCCTTAGCAACAGCTTAGGTAATTTCATGCCTTTCCACAGTGGCTGTTTTATTACCCAGCTTGGACGGGAGGGGGGTGGCTTCTTCTGCACCCAGGCTGCATCCGAGATGTCACAGAATCCAGGGTGTGAAAGATCGTCTTGTCCAACACAGGTTGGATTTTTCCCTTCAGTCTGTCTCTCTACATTCCTCCTGTCAAAGGAAGCTTGGTACCTGCCCCGAACAGCTCAGAATGACTTGAATCTGCCTCCCTGTGGCTTCTGGCCCCTGGTTCCAGTTCTGCCTCCTGCAACCACGCAAATCAAATCCCTCTCCCATAAAGAGCTCGTCAGTGAAGACACCACCACTGTCCTTTGTGTCTCTTCTTCAAGCTATTAATACATAGCCCCAGTCCCTTCAGCCATCCACACAGTCTTTGTGCAGTTGGGTTTCTGGCCTGTCACACACTGGACTCACTTCTGTGGATGTTTCTGGAGGAAATAACATTTTTCAAATGCACCCCAGAGCCTGGAGCGGCAGGCAGAGCGTCCGACAAGGAGCTGGACCAGGAAGCGTTGGCACCCATGGTCTCCCTCATACCACCCGTCTCTTTAGTCAGTTTGTCCACCTGAAGAATGGGCGCTCCACGTGCTGTATGTGGCATGAATGTGACATGTTGAGATTGCCACCATGAGGCTGGGTCAAGCAGAAACCAGTGGCTGCGTGTTGATATTCCATGACTGCTGTTGAGAAAGAAGGGCCATCCTTTTTGGTGACAGTGCCCTGGAGGACAGGGCTGGTTGGTCTCGTCGTAGACCTCCAAAGAGTCACGATGCAGCCGAGGGAGCCAAGATCAAGAAGAGGGTGTCACTCAGGGTTCTCCAGGCGACAGAACCAATAGCATGTGTGTGTGCAGAATGAGATCTATTTTAAGAAACTGGTTAATGTGATTGTGAGTCCAAAATCTGGTGGGGGAGGCCAGCAGGCCAGCTGGAGACTCAGGGAAGAGGTGCAGTCTGAGTGCAAAGGCGGTCCACTGAGGAGCCGGGCAGAGGCGATGCTGCAGAAGTCTCAAGGCCACCCGCTGGCAAAACCCCCTCGCTCAGGGAAGGTCCTTCTTTTATGCCATTCAGGCCATCAACTGATTGGACGAGGCCCACCCACACTACAGAGGACAATCTGCTTTACTTGAAGTCTACCAGTTTAAACATAAATATCATCCAAAAGCAGCCTCGCAAAAACATCCAAAATATTTAATAATGTGTGACCACATATCCGGATCCAGCCAAGGTGACACACAAAATTAATCATCACACCCAGGAAGCCTCTTATCCAGGGACAAGACACAGGATATAGGAGGAATCTGGGATGTGGTCACACTTGGGATGTTTTTCCAAAGGGGGGAAAAACACCAAAAACCTTTCTCAAACTTCAGGGAGTTTCTCACATTTATATTACCTAAAAACAATGCCTGATGTTCATCACACCATTAACTACAATAAAAGTGGTTGCAAATTATAACACAGCCATCTAGCCATCAAAATTGATGTGGTATATATGAATACTCAGTCAAGTAGGAGATGTTTAGTATATGCATACATACACAAAGAGTCACAGTATAATAATTACAATAAAGATATTTATAATAAAGATACAGATTATATTTATCAGGATGCTAACAGCATTTATCTCTAGATATTGGAATAATGGGTCTTTTCCTTCTTTCCTCGCATGCATTATGTAATATTCCCATTAAGATTCTGTGTCACTTGCTAAAGAAAGCAATAAATAAATAAAACTTTTGCAAGTAAACAAAATGATCTCATATCGTCATTTCTGTCACCTAAAAATGCAGAAAACTTCAAAATATATGTGGCATTTGTCTGATTTATATTCCAGCTAAATTTAACTAAACCTTTACATGCCAGAGCCTGTGGGTTTTGTTGTTGATGTTGCTATTTTGGTTAAAAAATGCTTTCAATGTTTTTGATCAAATGTAAGAAAGCACTTCATAAAAAACTATTAAGTACTACGTATCAGTTATTTCTAGAACACATTCCATTCTGAGACACTGGCGGTCTTGGTCCGCTCCTGCTGTTACAACAAGATAACCTAGACTGGCTAATTTGTGAAGAACAGAAATGTGTCACTGATAATTCTAGAGGCCGGGAAGTCCAAGATCAAGGCCGCAGCAGATTCAGCATCCGGTGAGGGGTGGGTGACCCTGCTTCCAAGATGGTGTCTTGTTGCTGCTTCCTCCAAACAGGACAACACTATGTTCTCACACGTGGAAGGGACAAAAGGGCAAAAGGCATGAACAGCTCCTTCTACTTCTTTTATAAGGTCATTAATCCCATTCAAGAGGGATCTGCCCTCATGACTTAACCACCTCCTAAATGTCCCATCTCATTGGTGATTAAGTTTCAACATGTGAACTTAGCAAGGACACATTCAAACCATAGCATCAGCCATAGTTAATTCCTTCTCAGGCATACTTACAAATAACCAGTACCTTTTCTGCTCTTAGCTGTTGCTTCTGCTAAATCTCAGAGCTCTTATCTTCCCCCTACTCCACAACAATTGTGTGTCCAAAGGAAAGAATATCTCGTCCCTTCTCTGCAGTCACATACATGGGCTTTATAACTGCTGTCTCTCACCTTCCGGTCCACAGGGCCTCACCGTGCATCAAAGTTTCCCAACCTTGGAATTGTTTACATTTTGGGCTGAGTAATTATTTGTTGTGGGGTTGTCTGCTACACTGCAGGATGCTTAGCAGCATCTCCAGCCTCTACACACTAGACTCCAGTAGCAAACTTCAAGTCATGACAACTAAATATGTCTCTGGACATTGCCAAATATCCCCTGGACTGCAGAATCGCCCCTGGCTTAGAACCAGTGCTGTGCATCATTAATGACCCACATACTCCAGAGTGACAGGGAAAAATGATGATCAGATGAGCATCTGCGGGGCAGAGAAGGGCCTTCACCCACGTGGCACTCCCCACCCCGTCTGAGTGCCGGTGTGATTGGATCTGCTGGGCCTCGTGCTCTCTGCAGTCTGTCTCCGTGTTCTCCTGCACAGATCCTTGCTATTGCGAGATCCTCACTCCCACCGGCCCTGTGGGAGTGCTGCTCTGAGAGAGGCCGTGTCAGCACAGAAGTCAGCGGAGAGAGGGCGCTGGAAAGAAGAAACCACGTGAGCGTGGGGAAGGGGAAGATGCAGGCATGTTTACAGGGCATTCAAAAAGCGAAAGAAAACAGTGGACAAGAAGGCCATGGGATGAGGCTGCTGCTCTTGCTGGCCTGGGCCTCAGCTGCCTGGTCCCCTCAGTTAACCAGACGCTCACAGGGCCTCCCTCGCCTGTGCCCTGAGAGCCACGCCTGCTTAGGGGGATGCTGTTTTAGCCATACAGGATTAGGGGGAAAGGAAAATGCCCCTCTAGATCTCCTTTACACCTAAATCTGTAACCTTTGTGCTATTTTTAGCCTTGGCATGAAAAACCCCCTGATCTAGGGCTGAGGAGCTGATGAAGGTGGTCTTGCTTGACACGTAATCAGTGAGGCTTCGTGGGTCAGAGAGGTACCCCCGATCTGGCCTCCAGTTTATGTTGGCTCCTTCAGACCCTGAGAGCAATCTATCCCACACACTCTCGGAACACTCTCCCACCAGCTTGCAGCTCAAACCCCTTCCACGGCTCTCTGCTTTCTGCAAGATAAATCTCAACAGCATAGCATGGTCTTTGCATGAGTTTCCCAGGGCTGCTCTAACAAAATAGCACCGAGTGAGCAGCTTAAAACAAGACAAATTTATTCTCTTACAGTTCTGGGGGCCATAAGCCTAAAATCAAGGTGTCAGCAGGGTTAGTGCGTTCTGGAGGCTCCGAGGAGAATGCTCCACACCTGTCTCCTGGCTTCCGGCGGCTGCTGGTGATCCTTGCCGCCCTTCGCTTGCAGCTGCGTAACTTAATTCCCTGCCTCCGTCTTCACGTGGCCACTTTCTCTCCTGTGTTTTGTCTTCCCTCTCCTTTTTTCTCTTATAAGGACATTGTCATTGGATTTAGAGGCCATCTGGATAATACAGGATGATCTCATGTCAAGATCCTTCCCTTAATAACATCGATAAAGGCCCTCATTCCAAATAAGTTCCCATTCCCAGATTCCAGGTGGGCATATCTTTGGGGGTTGGGGAGCTCATCATTCAGCTCAGTACAGTCTTCAAGGGCCTCCAGAGTGGGGCTGTCTTGGCTTCATTCATTTGCTCACTCACTGACTCATTCATTCCCTCAGTTAGCTGATGAGCCATGCTTGGCATGTCTCCATCTGGCCAGCCTCCTGCCTGTTTTCCCTGCATCCTACTCCATCTCTCCTTCATCCTGCACTCCCAGGATCAGAGCTCCAAATCCTCGCCACTCCTCAGGACCCAGCTATACTCCCACCACCTCCAGGAAGTTTTCCTTGACTTTCCAGCTCACACTGATCCACCTTCAGCAATACAACCCCATCCAGATCCTCATGGCTCACTGCAAACTGAAGACTGGCTGGGGCTGCCTTTGCAGAGCCTCCTGCAAGTCACTCAACAGATGCGTGCTGACCTCAGCTTAGCTGGACTCAGCAAGGGACTTGCTGTGCAATATAGACTGTGCCAGCCTGGTCTCTCCTTGCTCCTCACCACCCTGCTCTTCCCACTGCACCTGTGAGGAGGGGAGAGCTGCAGTTCCTTGACTTGTTCAAATTCACAGAACAAGTCAGCAGCAGACCTCAGACTAGGGATATATTCTCCTGTAATCCCACCACCAGATCTCAGAGAGGAGGGCTCCTGCACACTGATTTCCAGTTATGGGCACTTGCCACGATGTTTCACTTACAAACACTCCTCCTTCCACATAGATTTCCTTCTGTCTCCTTAGTTTGCCGTCACTATTTGCTGGCACTGACCCCCAAATGCTAGTGACAAGAGGAGCAGCCCCCAGACAGCCTTGAGTGGCCCTGGCAGTGCAGCCCCCTGGGGAGGGATCAAGATGGGACAGGCTCCTCCCACATACCAGTGGAGGGACCTCCCACCCCCACAGGCTGCCAGAAGACCTTCCCACCTCTGAACCCATTCCCTTTCAAGCCACCGTCACGTTGCTCACCAGGGTTCATCCCTGTGCCATTCCTTGCTGCCATGCTGTTTGTTCTGCCCAGAAAGCAACCCCTTCCCTGGTCAACCCTACTCACCCTGGACACTCAGTATAGATGCTGTCTCCGCTGGCTTCTGGGGGTGAACTGTCCCTGCCCGTCCTGAGTCCCCTCCACCCTTTGCTCATGCTTCCCCTGCAGCACTCAGCCCACTGTGCTTGTCCCACACCCAGCACCCAGAGCGTGGCACAGTGCTCATTCACCTTTGTATCCAGGCACCAAGTAGAAGTTCAACAAACCGCAGAGGGAGCTCTCCTCGCTTCCGGCTGTTCACACTGTTCCAGGCAGTCACTTCATACCCAACCCCGCTTACCAGAGTCATTCCTGCATTTGCTACAGACGCTACATTCTCCAGACCTGCCTGGGCTGCAGGCTCCTCCCACGCTGCTGTTCCTAACTGTGGCGGAAGACAAGTGGGTAGAGGAAAACATGAGAAATGCATGTCCCTACTAAAATATACGTCTTTCCAGACACGCTGACCAATAGCAAAGCCAAGAAATGCTTCAACCTGTTTCACAAAAGGCCGAATCTATCCCTGACTCCCGCTCTGTGAGGACTATCTTTATTCAATGGCAAAGAAAGTGGATAGATCAGAGAAGTTTTCAAGAAAAGCAATTGCAACTGAAAGAGTGGGAACAATAATGAAAAGTATTTACTTATTTATTTACGTATTTATCCAGTTATTTATTTTAACAGCTTTGGGGAGGTAATTGGCATACAATAAGCTGCAAATATTTAAAGTATATAACTTGTTAAGTTTTGACAAATACATACACTCTGAAGCCATCAAGATAGTGAATACAGCCACTACCCTCCCCCCAAAGTTTCCTCCAGCCAGGCCCCTCCACAGCCCTCCTGCCCCAGCCCCGAGCAACCGCTGATGCGCTTACTGTGACTATAGACTGGTTTGCGTATCCTAGAATTGCACACAAATGGAGTCGCAGAGTATACACTTTTTTTGTCTGGCTTCTTTCACTCCTCATAATTATTTTAAGATTTGTCCATGTTGTAGTGTGTATTAATTATTCTTTTCTCTTCGTTACTGAGTAATATTCCATTGTAAGGACACAGTTTATTTAATCATTCATCTGATGATGGACATTTTGGTTGTTTCCAGTTTGGGGCTGTGGTTAATAAAGCCGCTATGAACATACTTTACAAATTTTGTGTAAACATGTATTTTAATTTCTTTGGGGTAAACACTGAGGATTGAATGGCTGGAGTTATGGCAGGTGTATGGTTAACTTTCAAGAAACTTACAAACTGTTTTCCAATACGGTTGTGCCATTTTGTGTAAGCACCAGCTGTGCGTAGGGGTTCCAGTGCTTTCCCACACTCACCAACGGATTTTTCAGTTTTACCCACTCTGATAGATAGTGCTACTGAAACATGGTTTTAAATTGCATCTCCATCATTACTAATGATGATGAGCATCTTTTGATGTATTTGTTTTCCATTCACATATCTTCTTTTGTAAAACATCTATTCAAACCTTTGGCTCACCTTTTTATTAGGTTGCTTTCTTCTTATTGATTTTTGAAAGTTCATTAAATATTTGGACACAAGTTCTTTATTTCCTCCCAGTTTGTGGCTTGTCTTCTCATTCTCTCAACAGTGCCTTTTGAAAAACAGAAGTTTTTAATTTTGATGAAGTTCAATTTATCAATTTGTAATTTTGTAATTTCAAAGTTATTAGTTTAAAACAAAGCAAGATGAGTGGCTTTCAGTATCCCATCATTCAACATTTATGCAGAGCCTACTATGAACTAGGAGCTACTCGGTCCCAAGGAGAAAAAGTCCAAGACATGATGCTCCATTTCATGGGCATAGTGCTCAAAGCATAGTAGGGGAGGTGAAGTGAATACCTTATTGTATCTGATACAAGCAGGGCATGGTGGCTTGACTTACACCTGTAATCCTGCTAGTTAATCTAGCACTCTGAGAGGTCAAGGTGGGAAAATCACTTGAGGTCAGGAGTTCGAGACCAGCCTCAGCAATTGTGAGACCCCCTCTCTACTAAAAATAGAAAGAAATTAGCTGGGCAACTAAAGATAGAAAAAATTAGCTGGGTGTGGTGGTGCATTTTTGTAGTCCCAGATGCTTAGGAAGCTGAGGCAGGAGGATTGCTTGAGCCCAGGATTTTGAGGTTGCTGTGAGCTAGGCTGATGCCACAGCACTCTAGCCCAAGCAACAGAGCAAGACACTGTTTCAAAAATAAATAAATAAATAAATAATAAACAAACAAATAAATAAATCTGATACACATGATCAGTGTCTGGAGAAAGAAACAAAGAGGGTAATGCAGTTCATGGGAGGAAATGGAAGAGAAAAGATACTAGAGGATAAAGTGGGTGTTTTGAGCTAGGCGCCACCCTGAAGGCTATATTTTTTGTTTCTGGAAAGGCCATCCTGATTGTTTGTTTTTCCTTTCCATGGAGGGTGAAATATTGGGCAACAGACCTCATTTTAAAACAAGAGCGGTTTGGATTAAATATGGAAAAGTGCTTGACAGAGAGGATGTCAAGAGGAGGGGTGGGGGAAAGACCAAGAAAGAAGAAGGGAAAAAAAAGATTAACAGCAAAGAAATATCAAGGGAAGTCTCTACTCATAAAATAGAAATTAATGGATTACAGAGCAAGGACATTAAGAAAGATCTTTAAGAGGTTGCAGGAAATGGGGGAATCAGGGCAAAGCTGAGCTGTCATGTGGAACATTTTACATAACAAACTGCTGCTTAAAGCTAATATAAGCTTTATATTATAAAGGGTAAGAGACAGCATGTGCCCAGGAGAGAAGACATGAGAGAAGAAATAATGCATAGGATCCAAGCTCTGACTCAGAGGCAGCTAACTTTGCTGAGTGCCCTATGCCTCTGCAGGCCAGGCTGTTGTCGTCTGGAACTTTGTCACTTACCTAGTCCATGATGGTATGGGGGAGGGAGGATAGATTTTTTTTTTACTGCAGCACCTTGGGAAGACTTTTTTATGTGGTACCTACCCTGGAAGTTATTCTTTCCCAAGGGGAAACATTAAAAAAAAATCAAGAACTACAAAAATCTTCTCTTCTGCTATAACATAGTTCAGAAGCGCAACAGAGTGGGGCTGTACAGAGTGGAAGGGGCTCAGCGAGAGAAACCACTCCTCAGGCACTCAGTGGAATGTGCTGCAGAAGGGTAGGTCTTCTGGGTCCCAGCATTTAATGGTTGGCCATGCTGACTAGTGGGAGTGGAGATAGCCAGGGTGAGCTGGAGACGTGGAGTTGGAGCATTTCCACTTGAAGTGCAAACTGTGCGTGATCACAGATGAAGACACCATCTGCAGTTGGAATAACAGCCCAGACACAACCGTTCCAACACAGAGCCTCGGGGACCATGGGACAGCGAAGGGTACAGGAGATGAGAAGATGACACCAAACCAAGGCCGAGAAGCAGACAATTCCACGGACATCCTGGGGATTTTTGCTTTTCTGTCTCCATAGAGTCAATACCAGAGCTGAGTGGAGTTCCTGTGTTTTGTTGCAACTGAGCACAAGGAGAAGCGTACTTCATCTCACGGGGTATCACCCACCATTCTCAACTGTTTCAGTTGGGATTAAAACTACAACTAACTGAAAAGTAAAATGCAACAGAGGCTTAAACAAGATAAAAACTTAAATTTTTTATAAAAATGTCCAGGCAGGCAGATTAAGGACCAATATAGATAGGGTCCCATTGACTCAGGGACCCAGGAAACTTCTAGATCACTACTATCTTGCCATCCCCACAGTGTGGCCCTTTCCCTGGTAGTCCCAGGTGGCATTTATGTTCCAGGAGAGAGGCACTGATGAAGGTGGTGAAGGGTGCACACCGGGTCTATTCAGAAAGGGTCTAGGAAGGTATTACAGGACGGACACTTCCGCTAACATCCCATTGGCCAGGACTTAGTCACATGACCCTGCAAGGGAGGCTGGGAAATGTGGTCCTGACCCGTGGCAGCCATGCACCCTGGCGAACGTTCTATTCCAATCGGAGAATATTGGATGACGACTAGTGGTCTCTGCGACGTTGATAAATCCATCACAAAGTCCTAAATAAGGGAAAACACAAAGACGTGGTCACGTACTGAACTGCGTATTGAGTGGCCTGCTGATTGGCAATTGCGGTTCGGTTTCCGGCACCCAGAGCAGGCATACCACACAAATAATCCCCGTTAGAGGGATCCTGGGAAGGCACATGGAGAAGCTGTGACTTGGAAGAGAGATTCTTTGACAGTGTTAGTAAGGAAAGCGGCAAAGCCAGGGACAGATGATGCTCTGAGGCGTGTGTTCTCCAACGTAGCAGAGAAGCCGGCGAACCTGGGAGGATAATGAGAAGAAAAACAGCAGCTTGAGTGTGCACGCTGGGAAAAAGAAGAGTCGTCGAGAGAGGAGAATGACTGAAATGGAACATGGCACACGAAGAG
This sequence comes from Lepilemur ruficaudatus, assembly GCA_963574885.1. Taxonomy (NCBI): domain Eukaryota; kingdom Metazoa; phylum Chordata; class Mammalia; order Primates; family Lepilemuridae; genus Lepilemur; species Lepilemur ruficaudatus. Next base: position 45,883 of record CAUYRT010021108.1, read on the forward strand.
CCGAGTGATGCGTTGGATTTTTCGATTTGGGGCGGTAGGAAAAGAACTTCACATGGAACAAGCGCTTCCTGAACACCTGCTCTGGGCAAGGCCTCACCTTGGGACCCTGAGATGAAGGAAGAGAAAGCAGGCAGCGGCCCTGCCCCAGGGAGCTTCCAGTCTCAGAATGTAAACTTGTACATCTTACAATGCTAGGTAGCACTTTTGAACTGACCACTTCAAAAATTTTATCTTTGTTTATGAACACAGAGACTGAAATCTTTACCAAACAGGTATTCAATTGTGTTTAATAGCTCAGGTTCTGGCATCAGACACTGGCCTCAAACTCTTCCTTACATCACATGGTTGGTGACTTTCCGAATTTTAGCACTGAAAGTCCCACATCCTGGGCAAACCAGGTTGGTTTGTCACCCTAGATATGTATAAGCTTCATGTTCATGGGCAAGTTATTTGATCTTTTTGGGTCTCAGTCTCTTCAACTATGCAATGGGAAGAATAATAATATTGACTTTTTATGATTGTCATGAACATTACATGGGAATATGTTAATAGTGCTTAGCAGAGAGCCTGGCTTGAGAAGTATTAATTTTTATTGCTACTGTTATTGAAATTGTTATAAATCTGATGGATTTATATACATTTTACTCACATTCTCCTGGATGGAAACTACATGCTGTACTGGAATAAGTGAAATTGAGCATTTGTGATGGTTTTGTAACATATTTCTCATGAATGGCAGGGAGCTAGTGTTATTGGGGAATTTTCTTTTCAAATTTAATATAGATCTCCAATTTCCCTTCTTTCATCTTCTCTGTATACTGATCATTTTTTCCCATTGTCATGGGATCTGAAATGAGAATATCCTGTGAACATCCATGTAAAGTAATTGTCTGAAATGTTATAATAAATTTGCTTTTAAAAGGCAATTTCAGGTAGGTTATAAGAATGATAGCGAAATTTTTTTTAAAGTTCCTGTTTTTTATTCATTTCTTCTTTCAACAAATATTTGATTGTGCTATTATTAGCTGTCAAACAACCTGCCAGGTACTGAGTACAGAAGAATGAAAAACCCTGTCTCTGCCCTTAAGGAACTCACCTAGAGAGATGGATGTTACACTGCATACAGGCAATGAAGACAGAGAGGCAGTGCTCCCCAGACAATGAGAACCTCCCAGTTTACTTAGTGGAGTCAGGTAGAGTTTCCAAAAGAGTATTAGATGAACTACTACTACATCCCAAGTGAACAGAGAGGAGCATGAGAGTAAAAGCATGGAGATGAAAAGCCCCAGTGCCATTCTGAGGGTCTGATGACCCTGAGGAGGGTGGTGGAGACTTTGTTTGCAAACTCATCTAACAAATATTTGCTGAGTACCTATTACACGGATGGTGCTATTGAGTACGCAAGATACAAACTCTATCCTTGGAAAGTTTAGGGCTTAGAAGGGAAAATAAGGTGTGCACACAAACAAGCAACACAGATATCTGTCATGGACTGAAGGTTTGTGTCCCTCTCCAATTCCTATGTTGAAGCCCTAACCCCCAGCATGGCTGTATTTGGAGATGGGGATCTCTATGGTAGTAATTAAAGTTAAATGAGGTCATAAGGGTGGGGCTCTGATCCCGTACAATTAGTGTCCTTATAAGAAAAGACAGCAGAGGGTGCTCCTCACCACCCCCCCCAGCTGAGCATGTACAGGGGAAAGCCGTCATGAGGACACAGTGAGAAGGTGGCCATCTGCAAACCAGGAAGAGAGCCCTTACCAGAAACTGAACTGGACGAAGCCTTGATCTTGGACTTCTAACCTCTAAAACTGTGAGAAAATTAATCTGTTGTTTAAGCCACCCAGTCTGTGGATTTTGTTATAGCAGCCCACGCTGATTAATACCATAGCCATGATATATTATACCATAAGGGGGACGAACAAAGTAGCATTGAACTTGGAGGAGGGGAGATATCTGCTGCCTGGGGGAGCCAGAGCCAACTTGCAGGAGGAGGTGACCTTCGCTAAGCCTTAAACACCTGGAAACACTTAGAGTTAGGTGAACATAAATAGTGGAAGAACATTCCAGCTACAGGAAGTGTTATGAGCTAGCTGGCAGCCAGAAAGCACACAGCTTTCATCTGTCTGGAGAGTCTGGCGTGCGCGTTGCAGAAGGCTGTGGGGCATGCTGGCTATGTTGTGAAAGGCTTTGAAAGTCAGGATGAAGACTCCGGGCTTCCTTGAGGAGGCATAAGGACACATTGCGGGTTTTAGACAAGCAGAGTTTCGTTTAGCACTGTGCCTTGGGCACAGTAACCTGGAGGTCCTCGGAGAGGCTGAACTCGAGAAGCAATTGCAGCAATGCAGGTGAGACATAATGAGTCTAGGGCAACAGAGGTGGCGGATGGCAAGAGAGATCCAGGAGGTCTCCGAATTTTGAAACTTTTCAATATGGACCAGAGAAGGGTGAGAAATGAATGTTAATTACAACTAAGAGTTGAAAACAAGGCAGGCTCATAAAATCACCTTGCTGACTTGTCAGTTTGTGGATTACCTACTCCTAGAACGGTCCCATCTGAGACATAGGCTGAACAGTTAACATCAGGACAAGACTTTGGCTCTTTCTGTTATGCCAGGCTGCTGCCCAGTTTGGAGTCCAAGTGAAGAGGTCGTTAAAAGTGAGCATGCAACCAGGAGTCGAATGAGCTTTGGGGCGAACGAAGGTGGTGTTTTCCTTCTAGATCATTTGAGCCTGAAGGGGCACCAAGCACTTGGAAAAGTATCACTGTCTCTCAGGAAGATGGAAGCAGAGGGATTTGGAGAGCTAAGTGCTTAGATGAACTAGCTTTTGGTGGAGACAGCAGAAGACACAGCCCTGGGCACAGCCCACATTTAGAGAAGGAAGGAGGGACGCGAAAGAAGATGGAGGCTTTAGCATAATCAGGGTGCAAACCAGGACAATGTTAGATTAGGGACCCCCCGGGGGCAGAAGATTTCAGTAAAGACCACAGTCAATTGTGTCAATGACTGCAAATTCTAGGAAATGAGGACAGAAAAAATACGCATTTGTCATGAAACTGAGCAGCCCCATCCCCGGAGAAGAGAATAAAGAGCATCTGCCCCAGATAGCTTAACTTTTCCCCTGCCTGAAGGAGAGATTTGAACCAAACAAGCCCCAGGGCCCCTAGAATGAGCTCTGCAGACACTTTGGTCTGCCGTACTCTGAATGGTCCTTTTTCTACCCTGGTATGTAACAAAAGGTGTGCATAGGAGGGACAGAGAGCAAACCTGTACTCAGGGAAAATGCTAGGGAATGTTCCAGCTAAAGATCCAGTGCACTGAGCCCCAGAGCTTAATGTGCACGTGGATGCCCCGGTGTAGGATGCAGGAGACCTGGGGCAAGGCCTCACGATCTTCATTCCCAGCTAGCTTCCAGGTAATGCTGACGATCCCGGTCTTCCCATCACACTTGGAGCCACAAAGGTCTAGTGGCCCTGGGATCACTTGCTTCATGCAAGCGTGTTGTCTTTGACCAGCATCATGTCCTAAAAAAGTTACAATTTGTTGACAATATTTAAAAATCTGCAGATTTCACAGTAGAAAAAAATTCCAAGTTCTGTCTTCTCATGAAACCCTCAGGAGCCCGGGCGGTCCTGGGCCCACGTGCCACCCACAGCACGTGCGGGAGCTGACCGTGGCTGCTCATTGCAGACAGGCCGGCACCCTGCAGCCTGCCCTAGCCGTGAGCCCAGCCCACTGCACACCTCCACTGACCTGCCTGCTGGGCCGTGCGACCCCAGAGCTTTCCATTTCTGCTCTAGAGCCAGCCCCTCACTCAACCGAGGAGAAATGAAACTAGTGAGGGGCGTGGGATGGGGGGTGCTTTGCTGCGAGGAGCAGCATTGTGTTTCTGCGCCTTCGGGTTTGTGAGCCCCAAGGGGTGCTCAGTAACTGCTTGTTGAGTGATCAAATACCCCTGCCCGACACCAACCTGGGGCCAACTGCAGACACCGGGGTGCACTCACAGTGCCCCGTGCCTGGGGTTCCCCTGGCCACAGCACCCTGTCCTTTAACATCTCCTTGATTAAGAAGCAGTCCAAGTAGGAGAACAGGAGCCTAAATCACACATTTCTTTGTGCCCTTCTCCAGATTTCCCCTTTTGTTTCTCAGGGAGAGGCTGAGACAAGTCAACTCACAAAAATGTGCTTCAACCAAATGGGATCCTGGAGTTTATCTAATAGGCAGGTTGGGAAAAATGAAAACGCTAATTACTTCAGGGAAAGCGTGGAAAATGAGTCAGCTGATTGGGCCACCAGGCAGCCAGTAGGAGCGGATTTTTTTTTTCTTTTTTAGAGGATAATGACTTATTCTAGGGGATTTCAGTCGTGCACACACAACAAAAATAATTCCAAGTGTCTGCTAGCAAAACCCCATGCTGCCGAACATCATGTTTGAAAATTAATGTGACAAGCTGGAGGCCTGTTTGCCCCAAGATCACAAGACAATGAAAGCTTCCTCCCCAGGAAGTTTCGCAGGGTAGAACCAGAAAACCAGAGCTGGAGAACCAGGAGGGAAACGCCCCGCAGGGGACAGCGGACAGGAATCAGCTGGGAAGCCACGCTGCCCTCCTTTGTCTGGGCGACCGGGGCCCAGCCTCCCGAGTTACTGGGGATCCATATGGAAGCTGGTGGGGCCGCACATTAATTGCCTTGTTCATCCCATCATTAAAATGATAGGTCTCGCCGCCGGGAGCAGCGCTGCCTGCCTGCGAGTCGGGCATACCTCCTGGTTAGAGAGGCCTCCCGACAGGGCCCTGCACGCGGTTCTTTCTAAAAAGCAGCACGACGATGGGGGGTTTCCTGCGGGTGCCATGGGACTCCGGGAGCCAGGGACCTCACAGCCCTTGCTCCCACTCCCCTGGCTGGCCGGCGATGGCGGTAATGACGCCCGGGCAGCCCTGTATGCAGGGCACACTCTGGTCCTTCACAGCTCTTTGTCTGCAGCCAGCCTCTTGTCTTTCAGAGCTGGCTGCCGCCCCGTCTCTGGGGCTGATGCAGCAGCCAGATAATGAACAGTATATCAGCGCGGGCAGCGGAGGGGGGCGAGCGCCCAAGCGAGCTGGCCTGACTTATTATTCCTTCACTCTCAAACAAAACAAAATCATTGGCCTGCCAGGGTCATTAAGGACCCCGGGGTTGTCATAGAAACGACCTTTGGGGCCCGGTGGTTGTTAATGCATGAGTGACTGCCTGCATTGTGTGTGTGGGGAGAGGTCAGAGTTTTGTTGGTGGCTTAAGAAAGAAAGAAAGAGAGTGAGGAAGAAAGAGAGCCAGCACAAAGCCCAGGGCTGGGCGGCCGACATTCGGAACGAAGGTTGTACACCGTGGCGCTGATTAGATGTCTGGGATCATGAACATCCTGTGCCTGGCACATAGTAGGCACTCAATAAATGTCTGCAAAGGGGAATGGACACATATCTGGTTAAAAAGGTCCTGCTATCTCTTCTCCAATTCCACCTCCCCTTACCCCAGAAGCCACTCTGCCAGCGCACTCCCTAGAAGCGTCTAGACAGGTGTTCCAGTCCAGATTAGCAAACTCACGCACGAGTTTCAGGGGGAAATTATATGTCTTCATCTTGGACAGGGTCATGTTCACAGCTCCCAGGGACCCAGGGGGTGGGGTAGCAGGGGCTGCTGCAAAGGAGAAATACAAGACAGCTGGGCGTCCTCTGCCAGCCCTGGACTTTACAGATGTGTTTTCGACCCACCTCCTAACCTGGGCACTGCATGTCCCCTGCCCAGGGACGCTCTGAGCACCACCCGTGAGACGGAGCTCCCCCTACTGGCTGGTGTCCAGAGAGCTCAACCCAGGGTTTGTCCCCAGAGTCAAAGTTTGGGTTTCAGAACCAGTCCTACCACTAACTCACTGTGTGTCCTCTTGCAAGTCCTCCCTGCCTCAGTTTCCTAAACTGGAACCTTACAGCTGGATCAGATGACGTCTACGGCCCATCCCAAGTCTGCTCTGCTGCCTCCAGCAGGGTTCTTCCTAGATTTAGTGTTTTACTTTCCAGGTTGGAAGAAAATATTCCAGCAGTGTTCTCTGGGTGATGATAGACCCATTTGATCTGTAAGAAGCCTAACCCTGGTTGCCTTCTATGGTGCCACCACAGAAGTGAGGAAGTCAGGGCCTTTTCAAGACCCTCTACCACAGCACTGCCTGTGTTAACTACAACACAATGTCCCCTGCCAGCCGCCTGAAGCCTCCTTGTCACATTTGGAGGTGGGACCCAATACCTGCCAACTGGGAGACATACCCACTTAGCATTAACTACCAGGGTGGTTTCTTCCTAAAAAAAAGTTTCAAGAATCTGTCTGAAACCTACTTACCCAGCAGATTCTCAGCTCTTTGCTCAAGCAAACCAGCAAATCAGACAGTCACTCGCTGAATCCCTTCATCAGCTCATGGGCTTGGAGCACCAGGGCTGCAAAATCCAGCTCTCTGACGGGGGCCAGAAATAAGCAAACACCTCATCTCAGTAAATGGCAAAGGCCCACTTTGCACTTCCTTGCTGTTTTGTGAGCATTTTGTAGGGACTGTTTATGACAGCACCTACCACAGAATCCGGGGTGCGAGTACCCCAGTAGAGGGAGAACACTGAGAGCAAAGGACCATTTTATTCTTCTTACACCACTGAGCCTGGTTCCTGCCCTGGAGCGTCAATAAGATATTGAAGTGGGTGTTTGGTTCCAGTCTTTCATTTAACTTTTATATTAGTAAAAAGGCCAGCAGCTATTATCCCCCCTGGACAGATAAGTGGCCAGACAGGTGGGAGTGAGACTTGTCCAAGGTCATGTGGCCAAAGAGCAGAAGAAGCAAGTTCAGGATCCACACCCATGAGTGCCCTCCGGCTGTCACGGTTCCATCCCCAGTGCCGCCCAATCTGTCACCTGGTGAGTGCCAGAGTGAGCATCAAGAGAGTCTTGCTGTTAACACTCACGTTGCATAAAATATATGTTCAGGTACATTCAGTTTCCTTTAGTTTTTGTTTTTAAAATCTGCACAACGGATTTGCATAACTGCTGGGGCTGTGGCCTGGCACCTGCTCCTCTCTGCGCACACCAGAAAGGAGGCTTTCTCTTGGAGCAGAGCATTTTCTCTTCCCTCCTAATTGGTTGGAGAAAGAGAGAAGTTTGTGCCCAGCTTGGACTCTCACTCAAACCCTGCTAAAACGTGCTGAATCCTCTGCTTGGCACAAAACGCCAAACTCGGATGGTTGACAGGTTTTCTCTTTCGACAAACTGTAACTTTCTAAATCAGTGAGGAGACAAAAATCCCTCAGAGTTTCCTGGGTTTACAGAGGTAAAGAGAATTCAAGAGCAAACACTTCGGCATGCTGGGGCTTACGTTTCCAAGAAAAGAAGTGAGGAGTTTCTGATTTGGAGAAGAGGCCCCAGGCTAGACATTACTCGCTCACCTGCTGGAATTGCTTCCAGCTCATGCACTAACCTTGCACAAGTCATTTCCCCCTGTAGAGTCTATTTCTACTTTTCTAAAATGTAAGGAAGCCTAAACTTTACAATGCTCTAATTCTGAAGCTTAGGCTCCCAGAAAGGATGATAAACTCCAGAGTATTTGTATTTAATGAAGTTTAACACCAGGTTATAAAATAGAAGAGCTTCCTGGGAGAATGAGGCATCATCTAAACCAGCAGAATTGAACAGAGTGTTTTACTTTGCATTAATATGTTCCCTTAGGGACCAGGACAAAACCCAACATTATAAAAAAAAAGTCTTGAATATTTGCATATCACATATAGAATATTTGCATATAGTATTTATATAAATCATGATGCTTATTTCTCAGGTGGGAAGGCGGAGAGCTAGAAACTTATGAGTCCCTGCTCTGTACCAGGTGCTTTTCATGCAGTACTGAATCTTCAGCAGCCTGAAGATATAATGTATTAATTGAACACCCAGAGAAACTGAAGGCCAGCAGGACTTGCCCAAAGTTACATGGTGAAGTGTAGGGATTTCCTTATTTCTTTAGAGCATTTTTCTCTCCTACGACTTAACAGCCTTCATGGCGTAAGAGATACGCCTGTAATTGTGCCAAAGAAGTAGATTTAGATCCAGGTTTTTCACTCATGTTCCTCTCTAACGTGGGAAGTTTGGACAAAGTGGCTTCTAAGATCCATTTCACTTTTAAACTCTAAACTTGAGTTACTTATTTCAACAGCATTTACCAAAATGAGTTCTGAAGCACAATCCACCCAAGAAAGATTTCAGGAAAAGCATGTTTCATGGTCAAATATGTTTGGAAAATATTACAAATTACATCCCCAGGGAGAGACTTACAATGTGCGTTACAATATCCCAGGCTCTGATAAGTCCTGCAATAAAAGCCTGCCTAACTCTTTAATCTGTTCCCCCAGACTGAGTGGATTCAGACTCTTTCTTCCCCCCCCCCACACACAACATTTATTAACATTTGACGCAACTGCTTTGCTCTTTAACAAGCTTTGCAAAGCCCCGGAGTAACCATGAAGTTTATGAATGCTCGCGTCCTCCGCGGTTTGCTCCCATCCTTCTCTCTGTGGCAGGGAAGCAGCGGTCCTCAGGAGAAGTCACGACAGACGGCGGAGATGAGGGGACACTAGCAAGGGCTCGTGCCAGCTTCCGCGTGGAAGGCGACTCATCCCAGCGCGTAAAGTTCTGGGACAGTTTAACTCACAAAAAGCGAGAACCAGGATCAGATCTGATTTATTCCACAAGGAACCGGTAATGCTATCGCAGTCTCTGAAACTTTGCTGTAAGAAATATTCTGATGATCTCCGTATATTTACATATAAACCCATTTATAGATGAAGACAAAATGCGGTCACTTTTGTGTGTTCATCAGCCCTTTTACGGAATTTCTCCCTTCTCACACTTTAACCTGGAAATACCAACATCCGTACGCGGTGGCATCGCACAGTGCCCGTCATGTATGGGCGTGTCCCTACAACCTCACCTGGTTAATTCCAGGGTATCCTTTGCATCACAGCTTACATGTCACTTCCTCAAGAACAGCTTCCCTGACTGCAGACTAGATCCGGCCTGCTTTTTCTGCTTCTACGACAACCTGGGCTAGTCTGTGAGTGCAGATATCAGGGCTGATAATTATGTGATATTTAAAACCTTCTTTCTTAATGTCTGATTCTCCCACTGGAGAGACAGTAAACCTCATGAGGACGGGGCCTTGCCTATGTGTTCATTTGCACGTCCAACCCCCAGCCCGGACTAGCTAAGTAGGCACTGAAGAAATAAGCGCTGGATGAGTGAATGAATGAATGGATTCCCATAGGAAGAAGTAGGCTCCATCTGCCTGGGCCCTACTTCCATCTCTTGAGCTCCTTTGCTACCAACCGTGATGTTGCTCTTCTATTTAAACTCTCTGTCACCCTTCAAGTTTGATGCATGATCTTTTGTCTCTCGTCATCGCCTGGCCTGGGCCCCCTGCTGCCTCCCTTGGCTGCATCACTCACAGGCCACTGGGTATCGCCAGCCCATCCCAACCACCAAGACCCACACTGCTCCCGCCCCACTGGGCTGACCCCAATCATGTTTCCTGCCAATGGGAAGACCACCAGAGGGGGTTATGATTTGTTACCTACAAATAAAATCATTGACTTTTCAATATCAAAGCTACCTTAAAGGCCAGTTGTTGAATTTCATCGTTTGCTCAAGGAAGAGAATAGGAATCAGACAAGACAGGTGAATTGTCCTTGGGCAGAGAGGAGGATGAAAAGGGAGTCTCTGGCTGTTCCTTCAGGGATCCATTCTGTGTCAGTGTTCATTTCAAACTGGTGTCTGTTTGTTTGTTGGTGTTTTAAGTAAAAATTCAAACTGGTACACATGTGACATTTGGAAAGTATAAATGGATTCTAAAATGCTCTGGGAAGGGTGCTCATAACACCACAAGTCTGTGCTGGCACTTACTCCCATTTTACAGATGAGGAAACTGAGACATACGATGATCATAAAATTAGTTAAGTGGTGCTGCTGCCATGTGAACTCAAGCCTGCTGCCTCAGAGTCCTTTGTCCTTCATTTTATTGAATGCTAAGCTCACACAATCAGTTCAGGCTATGGTAGCCTTCTGTATTCTCTAGACCAGTGGTCCCCAACATTTTTGGCACCAGACTAATTTCATGGAAGACAGTTTGTCCACGGATCAGGCGTAGGGGGAAAGGGGAGCTCAGGTAGCAATCTGAGCAATGGCTGTAAATAGAGATGAAGCTTTGTTCGCCCACCTGCCGCTCACCTCTTGCTGTGCGGCACTCTCTTGCTACCCCTCTTCCTAAGATTCATGGAAGACAATTTTTCTACAGACCGGCAGGGGCAGAGCTCTGCAGCCCCTGTCCTTAACAGGACGAAGCCCAGAGGCTGGGGACTGTAGCTCCAGATCAGGAATTACTTAGAAGCAGGGTCATGTGAATATTATTTATCTTTGGCAACACCAGTTCCTAGCTCAATATGTTGGCACATGATAGGCCCTAAATAAACATTTAAAGAATGAATAAATGAATGATCAAATGAATAAATAATTAAAAACTTGAAGCAGCAGTTAGTGTAGCATCATTTTCATGAAAGATGGGTAGGGCAAAAAAGACAAGGATGTATATTTTATCTCAAAAATATATAGAAGCTGGAGATAAACATTTACCTCCTTAACCTGAATGAACTTATAGAGAATAATTCATTTTGTTGCAAATACTCTGGATATAAAAATCTGGATCTATTTTAGGGAAACAGCCTGGGTATGGGCATAATTGCCGTGATGTGCAAATTAGAATCTAGAAATGGTGGTGGAAGGAAGGAAAGAACCACTGAGGGACACATGTCCTCTTCTTGCCATTAAACATGATATAACCATCTCTCTCTCTCTCTCTCTCTCTCTCTCTCTCTCTCTCTCTCTCTCTCTCTCTCACACACACACACACACACACACACACACACACATTGCTGTGTATATGTATAATATTAACCAAATGATTTGAGATAATTGTATGAAATCTGCTTGCATGTATTTGAATATATAGGAAGAAGTGAAATTTTAATGCTTTTGAATATATATCTTAATCCTCCCTTAGAGGTTCTCAAGAAGTATTTTCAATAAATGCGATTTGCCTTGTAATTAACACATTGAGTGCTTCCAAAGTGTCCTCTTTTTTCCTTTTTTTTATAGCTTTAAGATCTTTTGTCATGACATTTGTCACTTGCTGAAACAAGCCCTCTTTTCCACTTATGCTACAAAGGTGAACCTCACCCCAGCCCAAGCGTTGTGAAACCCAGAAACTCCAGCAAGAGAGCATTTCAAGCTAAGTTATATGGTGTATAAAATAGTAGCCCTGCCTCACAGGACTGTGAGGAATAAAACTGTTCAAACATGTTACATGTCAGCTAGCACCTTGGTTGGCACACAGTACATGCTCAAAATCCAGCAACTATTTAGGAAGCTGAGGGGGTAAGGGGGAAGCAGGCTGTGAGTAGGGAAGGCAGGGTAGGAGAACAGCCCATGGACCAGATAATGCTCATTTTCCCCAGGGCTCCTGGGATTGTTTTGGTAATTACTCCAGCTTCTTCAACAGCTTGTGATTTGTCCAGTGCCAGGGAACCTGAATTTGCATTGCACAATGCATAATTCATATGGCACGGACAGCAATTATGAGCTAATTGAGGGGTGTAATGTTTAAAGAAAGGATCCATTATGAGGAACATAAGGGATGTTGGGAGAGAAGACGCTCTTGAGTCCATGGAGGCTCATTCCCTCTAATTCAGCTTTCCTTAAGATGACTCTAATTGTCTCTTGAAGGGCACTGAAGTTCTCTCCTACAAGAGGTTCTGGGGGCTGGGCAGAAGGAGCCACTCTTTCTGTGGGAAGAGGGTTCAGAGCAGGCTACAGTGGGCCCCTCGTTCTGGTGCTCTTGTGTGCCAGCCTTCACCTTATCATGTTGACACATGATCTGGATTAATTTGATTAAAGGGGAGTAACATAACCATAACCATAATTTCCAAATCAAAAGCCAGGACCACTTCTAGATGTAAAGATAGTCTGTGAAATGTAGTTTGGTGCGGAATTTGTAAAGTTTCCAATGTGAAATTTTCTTTTGGAGGAATTATAAGACAGCCCATTTAAGTAGAAACTGGGAAATTGAGGAGCTAGGCTAATGAGTGATAAGGAACCCTGGGCTGGTATCAATAAGCCCTGAGTTTACTCATGGCTGGATTAACCTCTTGCTAAGAAGACCTTGGGACATTATCACTCCTCTCTGGCCCTTAGCTTTTCCATCTCTACAAGAGGACATTGGGTGAAATTGCCTTCTGGGATCTTCCCAATTCTGATATGCTGTTTCTGTGCATCAAACCTCATCCTTCTGACTTGAGGTTTTAAATCAGATTAGCCTTTGTTCTTTGGGGACCAACTATATGTCCTTTAAAACTCAGAGAATACCTACAGTGTGACTGTCAAATGCAATAGAAAACCTTTTTTAAAAAAGTCGGTCGTGTGAGGAGATAAAAAACAATCTTTCCATTGGCTTTCATTACAAAATTAGGACATATCTCAAAATATTGAATCAAAGATATTTTGTAAAGAGTTTGTACCAGTATCTACTCTCTCTAGTGGGAGATTGTGGTAGTTAGTGGAGTCACAGTGTACTGTTCATGTTTTGCCACCTTTTTGGAGCTCCACACACCTAGCATATTTCATGTGAGGAGTTTTAAGCACAGCCATTTGGGCCTTTACTTTGCCTTTCATCCCTAACCAAGGATTTTCATGTAAACATTGTGATATCCTATGAATCACTCCATGCCTGCTCTAATTGCCATGTCTACTTGAGCTGGGCTGCAATATCCAGCCTCACCAGTAGAGGCCAGTTTCTGATGCATGATACACACAACCTGAAGAGTCGATCATGGAATAATACTAAGGGTGGAAGGGATCTTAAATATCATTTCGTCCAAACAGGCTTCATAAATAGTTCCCTGCTTTATCATATCTGGAAATTAGACATCTTGTAAAACTAATCTTACACTGAAGAATGCCTGTCATTGACTCGTAGGCAGCTGGCTTGCACACTGTCTCTTCATTTAAACAGAGCACCTGGCCAGTTTGCATGCCTTTTGAATAATGAGGACATTTAGCATATTCAAGGTGGAGACTGTGTTATTCTCTGCCTGTGGTGCTAATGCAGCTATTTATACTAGGAGCCAAAGCAGATCTTTCACCTGAAAGTTGGGCTGTCACGTCTGTTTAAGCATTCAGACCAGCTCCACAGCTTATTTGAGAAGACTTTCAAATGGGTTTTTGCCCAAGGTAATTGATCACCTGCAGGCTAAGGATTTCTTTCTTTTCTTTTCTTTTTTTTTCTTCAAAAAGCTTTTCCAGCAATTTGAGAAATCCTACCCGAAGCCTCAAGAGAGAGACAGAGAGACAACCATAAGAAAGTGTGTGTCTGCTTAACAAGGTCTGGTTTGGGGACACTCAGGGTCAGTCATGATACACCAGAGAGAAGGAACTCTTATTTACCTGGGAGAATGGGCAGCAATAGGTTCACAGTTGACTTTTCATGTCATCTTTCCCCGCTACAACCATAGGCAATGGCTCCAGAAAACAAACTTGTTCCCATAGCAAGGAGCAGAGATGCTCTGGCTGGCCCCAGTTGGTTCCCTTGGGCAGGAGGATTGATGGCTTCTGCTAGTTACATCCTGGTGAGAAGAACCACTCATGAACGCCCCATATTCTTTATTGTTGTGTCTTCCTAAGTGAGAAGTTACAGTAAAACAAAATTGCCTTGTTGCTCCAAGGATTAATTAGACATGGCCCAGAAAAAGTGATTTCCTTCTTTGTGCCTTAAATGCTGGGCTTTTCATTCTGAGTGACTGTTGGATTCTGCCACATGAAATAAAATAAATGTGGGATCCTGATTTGGACTCCTCTCACTCTGTTCCCAGCTGCTATGTTTCAATTTTCCAAAGACAGGAAAAGTCTTTGAACCTGTTGCAATTCACCAACCTGAGACATGACTCTCTTTTCTTTTGGTTTGAGGTCCAGGTATCTTTGGAGGAAGATGATCCAGTCCCTTCTTTCAGTGGACTTCTTGTGCAGGCATTTAAAAGATTTTCATTTCCTTTCTCCCTTCCTCAGTCAAACTGAACATTTTAATTGCAAAGTTGGACACTGTGTTCTGGCTCCTTCATTGAGTTGTCCAAAGTGACACCAAGATCTTTTCCTTTTCTTTTTCCCTCTCAAAGATTATAACTAATTCAAAATCCATCAGCTCATTTAAACACTTTAAATTGTTCTCTTAGACTGAAATTCATATGCTGTCACGTTACTCAATGACTTGGTTTTCCAAGATCCTTCTCGGTTTCCTCATAAAATACCTTCCCCTTTGCTTTCTTACTAACTTTACTTACTTACTTACTTTCTTTGCTTTCTTACTGCTGCGGTGGCAGCAGATTCATGTGCTGGGAGTCCACTGTTCTGTGCAGGGGTGTTTCTGAAGTCCTGCATCCGTGTCTTTCTTTCAAGCATCCGTACAACTTGTACTGAGCATCAACTATGAACCAAGTACACGACCAGGAGCTGGGCTGTGGAAAAGGTAAGGACCGGAGCTGCCTTCAGAGAGCTTGTGGTTTTGTGGCAGCAGAGCTGTCACCATGGTTATGACCCTCGCTGAGTGCTTTGACAGGGAGGGAGGAGGCTGCAAGAGCACAGGGAAGGCAGTGGCCAGGAGCTCTGCCCTTTGAAGACCAGGAAGTCTCCTTCTGGTAACCCTTTCTTTGCCAACCTTCTACTTTCCCTTTTTTTTGGACAGGGTCTTGCTCTGTCACCATGGCTAGAGCGCAGTGGTGTCATTCATCATAGCTCACTGCAACCTCAAACTCCTGGGCTCAAGTGATCCTCCTGCCTCAGCCCCTCGAGTAGCTGGGACTACAGGCACGTGCCACAATGCTCGGCTAATTTTTCTATTTTTTGTAAAGATGGGGCCTCGCTCTTGCTCAGGCTGGTCTCAAACTCCTGACCTCAAGTGATCCTCTTGCCTTGGCCCCCCAGAGTGCAAGGATTATAGGTGTGAGCTACCATGCCCAGCCTTTTCCTCATTTTTAAAATCTTATTTTCCCCTGACATCATGTGGTCAACTCAAAGATTTGTTTCCTCTTAAAGCCAAATAATGAAGAAGAGCTCATGCCAACAGTTTCCCTTGAGAGTAAATGCTGGGAGACTGAACAGATTCCCTTCTTTGGTAAGTTTCCCCTTGAGGAAAGTGCACCCCCCCACCAAGCAGGAATAGAACAGACAGATGAGTTTGGCCAGTTCCTTGTTTCACAAGTGTCTCTACTACCTTTGAAATATGTCTTAATTTGCAAAATAAGCCATTTACTGCTTTACGTTTAAAAAGTCCTTTAAACCATTTTTCACTTTTACTGTACTAACAAGCACATTGACCAAGGCCATGCAGCCCGCAAGCAGTGTAGCTATGACCAGACCCAGGTCTTTTCCCCACCTAACAATGCCTGCCTTTTTGTATTTCATCTTTCTGCATTTTCCAAGCTACTCTGTGAAATGGACATCATACCCATCTCACTAAATCATAGACAGGGACTTGCAGAGGCGAATGACTTACCTGAGGCCACACAGGTGGTATCGGAGTAGAGGTGGGATTTGAGCCTTGCTTTTTTGGGCTCCAAATCCAATGCTGGGTCCGCTCTACCTGGGTATTTCTCACACTGGGGTTCCCAGATGCATTCTCTGGGATTTACAACTTCTTGATGCAGATACTTCAATTTCTACGATAATCCGTAGCAAGTGAATATAAGCTTATTCAACTCATTTAAATTGTTGATTCTCAAAATGTGGTCACTTAACCAGTGGTGTGAGCATCACCTGGGAATCTGTGAGAAGTGCTGGCTGCTCAGCGCCACCCCAGACCTGCACAATCAGAAACTCTGGGGGTTGGGCCCAGACATCTGAGTTTTAACACGTTCTCCACGGGGGTCCGGTGCACTCTCAAGTTTGAGAAATTGATCTAGATCATTAGTTCTCAACTTGGCTGCACACTGAAATTATTACCCAGGGAGCATTTTAAAAGGTTCTGGCTTAGTTGGTCTGGGGTGTGGCCTGAGCATAGGCATTTTTAAAGTCTCCCCCATGAGTCTGAGAACCACTCATCTAGATGACACCTTGCCGTGAAGTGCCCCTTCCACTTTCAGATGTGCTGTTTGTGTTACAGTCATGCTGGCACCAGATCAACGGCTGCAGGCTCTGAAAAAAGAACCGAGGCAGGCCCAGCAAAGCCGCCCCCGCCAGGTGAGGCCCAAACGGCACCGTGGCCTGCGGTGTGAGCAGATGCTCTGCGAGGTTCCAGTGCACAGAAGAGAAGTGGCGAGAAACTGCCTCAATCACGCTGCCGCAGAGACAGGCCAGCGCTATCGTACCCAGGTCAAAGGTGTGGATTAGGTGCAGCAAAGGCGGCCTTAAGTCTTTCATAATAAATTGATACTGTTAATTTGCTTTTATGGTTTATGTTTCAATCTGCAATGATGTTTTTTTGTTTCCCATCATATACAAACTATAAACGGAGGAAGTTTATTCCGAGCTTTGGTTTGCACAGATTTAAGGAGCATGCAAATGCAATCATTTAAGGCAATATTGAGGGCCTGCATGAATCTGCCTTTTTTTTTTTTTTAAGGGTCCTAGACTATTCCAAGCTTGGGGAATTGTAGCGTAATGCTGTCTGCAGAAGCTGCTTCTGTGTGCCTGGACTCGGGTCCCCAGAGCTCCGCTTGGTATGTATGAGTTTGAGGGGGTCCCTGATAGGGGATCTTGGCAGGCTCAAGGCTCCCGGCCCCTCTTGAAGGCACCTGAGGACGCTGGCCTGTCCTCCACCCCCTGAACTGAAGCATAAGTTATCTTTGAAGATGTCCAGGCCATAATTAACTGTAGTTCCAGGGGCAGGAAATTTGGTCAGTTTCTATGCTCTGCAAATTGGCCTCCCCATCTATCTTGGAGGGAGCTTTGTGTTCGACTCTGTTATCGGGCTCTCTCCTAGAAGCATTGTTTCCCGTTTCAATATAATTGCTTCAAAATAATGTGAAGAGATCAATTGCCACTTGTCAGCTGTAATTTTCTGCCACCAAAAAAAAAAAAGAATGTGGGGAGGGAAGCAAAATATGGGCTGGCTTGTTAGCCCAGACGGAGGGAGGGAGTGGAGCCTGCCTCTACTCCCAGGGGATGGGTCTCCTGCAGAGGTGCCCGGCTGGCACCCATCTCTGTGCCTTTGCTCCTGTAGTTCTCCCTGCCTTGAACCTCTCCCTGCACCTTCTCTTCCCAGCCATGCCCCACCCACCTTCTAGGTCCAGCTGTAATCCCAGACCCAAATGAGAAGACTTCCAGGACACTCCAGCCCATTGAGACCTCCTTCCTCTCAGCTCACTAATTTATCCAGCACTTAATGCATCTATTTAACAAATATTGATTGAGCACCCAAGTATTTGTAGGAAGGCTTTGTTTGGGCTACAAGGAACCAGACACCTCACTTACAGGGGTTTGAACAAATACCTTTTTATTTTCCTGCTATGACAGGATGGTGACTTCCGGCTGGAGCTCTCTCCACCTTGCCAACGTTATTTGTTACAACTGGTTATCACGTGGCCGCAGGGCATCAGGCGGTCCATGAAGATCCCTTTGATTAGGAAAGCCCGTCTTCCCCAGAACCCCCAACAGGGTTTTTCTAAGAGATAGAGTTGACATATGACAAACTGCTCATATTTAAGGTGCACGATTTGATCAGCTTTGATGTATGTCTGCACGCAAGAACCCATCACCATGATCAAGACAGTAAGTGAATCCTTTACCCCCACAAAATCTTTTCCAGAACCTCACCCCCTACCCTGAAGATTTTTAAAATTTTTTTATTTAAAGTTCATTGGTCAAAACTCTATCCAGTGGCCACTGTGACTACAAGGGCAACAGGGAAAGTCAAGACTTTGATTTCCAGCACACAGGGGGAAAGGGCTCGAAAGCGAATGTTGGGCCAGCTAATGAGTAGTGTCTGCCCAGCCACTGGGCCAGTGCTGGGGGCAGAAGAGGGGCAGGCAGCCGGCTCCACTGCCAGGCAGCTGGTGGGTGGTATCTCGGCCACTTAACTGGTGTGACCTGTTACACCGTGTTCCAACATCATCAGTAAATGGGGAGGCTGCCCTCCTCTGTCCCTGAACTTAAACTTATTAATTCCCTCCCCTGCCCCAGCTGCCCGGAGGCTAAGAGGAAGGAAGGGAACTAAATCATTACATTTATTGTATACCCACTGTTTGCTGGGTGCTGGGTACCACCTGTGTGTCCAGTCCTTACAACAGCCTTCCATGGTATGTGAAGTGTGCGTTCTTTCAACCTTCCTCCAAATGTGGAAACTGAGACCGGAGAGGAGAAGTGGCTTGCCTGGAATGACACAGCTTGTGAGTCAGCAAGCCAGGACTCAGGCCAGCCTGAGACCATCACCTGTGCTTTCTTTCAAAGCAGATCATGGCACCAGGCTTGGAGCAATTTAGGAAACATGGATTCCTGCTCTGACGCCAACAGGCTCAGAGCCGTGCAGACAGAGAGCAGCAAATCTGGGACCAGAGTCCTCACCTGCTGTTCTCCTGATCATTGTTCAGTACACTGTGCCCAGGACAGGTCACTCTTGGGGATGTGATGGGGAAGCATGGAAAGGAAGGGGCAGGAAGTAGTAGAATGTCTTTGGGAAAGAAGGCCCTCATAGGCAGTATAATTTGCAGCTAGGGACTGGCTGCAGGGCCTGGGTTCCCTTAGCAGTCTGACCCCACAGAGCATCCCTCACTCCCTAGTGCAGGAATCCCTCAGAGCCTCCCAGAGGCCGGAAGTGCTAAGATGATTCCTGACACTGTTCTGGAGAGGTGGCAGTACAGAGATCAGGAATCAAAGTGGGTTTCCTGAGTTGGAATCCTGACTAGCTGTGTGGCCATGGGCAGAGCATATAACCTCTCTGTGCCTACTTTTTTCATCCATGAAATGGGGATGATGTCCTGCTGCCTCGCAGGTCTGCTGTCCCATTGAGGGTAACGTGTTCCTGGCATATCCTGGTACTCAGTACAGGTGAGCCATTGCAGTAAGATTGCCGGGGAGTGTGCTCCCAGGAGACTGGGGGAGCAGTTCCTTCACAGCTGGATCTTACTGGGTATAAGACACCATTCATCTCTGCAGATGCCCAAGTCCACACATCCGGGCACTGTCATGTGACCCTGCTAGGGCTCTGCCCATCCTGCTGCTGCAGACCCTGTGGTCAGTACCTGCCCGGGGAGTCTGCCTCCCATGAGTCTTCCAGTCAGGACCAGCCAGCACCCTGGTGCCCACTCGCTTTAGCCTGAGTCTAAGGACAGTGGCTGGGCCCTGAGGCCTTTGGGCCCCAAACACAGAAGGGGCGAGGCAGCCCCTGAGTTTCGGAACAGGTGTTTCCTGCCAGCTCTTGTGCATGCCCGTTCGCTGGGGTCTTTATCAGAGTCCAGAATTCTCAAGAAGACAGCCCCTGCAGGACAGGCACGGGCTCTCACCTAAGTCCTTGAACTGTGTGTGGAAGCAGGAAATTGTCCATGATGGGGACGGCCAAGATGCCTCAAATGGGGAAAATCTTCCAGATTGGTAAATCCCACACTTCCCACAAACTAAAAGACAGGTTCCTGAAACAGATCGGGTGTTGAGAGAGAGAAAGAGAGAAAATCCAAGGTCAGAATCAGTCTGAACAGATCCCCTGCTTTCTCAGAGCCTTCACTGTGTTCGCACACCTGTGAATCGCCAGGACGGCACACCCCAGGTGGGGCAGGGCGTAATCACAGCAACCCCTTTCAACAGCAGTCTCTCTGCCCCAGACATCAGGGGACACCGATCTCATCAGCCTCCGGTCATCAGCTGGCTGGTTGCTGAGCGAGACTAATGAAGGCATGTTAGCTCTCTGCCTTCGTTTTCCCCTCTGGATAATGGGGGTGGCCTTCGTGGTGGCCAAATTGAGCCCAGGAGCCTGGAGCAGAGCCCTTAATGAGGGCTGCTTGGTGATGAAAGGCCCCCTTAAGCTTCAGCCACCATTATTGCATGATGGAATAAATGTGGCCAGCCCCGGAGAAGCACACGAATAAATTTGAATAGCAAGACACAAATGCCGCCCTTAACTCCGACGAGCAAATAGAGTTTAATAAAGAGGTAAACTGAGACCGCTTTTATTTATTGCTGTGTAAATGTATTTAAAAAGGTATTGGCTTTCCGCAGCTGCAGAGGGCAGTTCCTCCGCAGCCTGGTGCTTTAATGCCTGCCGCTGTTATTAGAGCCGTAATGAATGAGCCGCTGTGAGTGCGCTCTTCAGAAGGACTGCAGAGGTACAAGATTAATGAGATGAGAGCATTGAAAGGTACAGAAGGCCCCTGTTTCCCAGCCGCCGTGTGCGATGTCTGCAGCGGCACCTCTGGCTTTGTTCGCTGCACAGCGGCTGGGAGGCTGCGGCGTAGAGGAGTCCCGCGATCCCGGCTCAGGGCTGCAGAGACATGTGCCTCCCTCCAGCTTTCGTCGTCAGGCCCTGCACCTTCTCCCTACTGGTGGGGGCCGCTTTGCCCACCTCCCAGCGTCAGCTTTCCCTGCTGCTGCCTTCCACCCCCTGGCCTGGATTTGGTCCTACTATTTGGGTTTTGTTAATGCCACGACCAGCCTGCACAGCCCTCACTGGGGAGCCTGTGGAAGCCTAGAATTGGATCCCAAAACCCAGCAGCCACTTCAATGCGGGGGAAGGCAGCTGTGCTATGGGGCAACTCCTAGGAAACAGGCTTGGCACGTTTAGTTGCCTGCTAACCCCTGTGGGTCTGTAGGGCAAGGCAGCCACCCAATAAAGCAAAAGTGATCTTGGGTGATGGTGCAAAGGTCAATTGGTGAGGTGGCCTTCTGTGAGTTGGGAATTCATGAATTATTTGGAGAAAGATTATTTGGAGGCTAAAACAAATCAACCGTGCTGTTTCCTGAAAGGAGGTATTAAACCCATTTTATAGATACGGACATAGAGGCTCAAAGGGTAAAGAAATATGCCCAAAGTCACATGGCCAGGAAGTGCCAGACTAGAGACCCTCAAATGGAAGCCCACTGTCGGTGAGAACGAACCCCCTCTGTGGGTGTCCGGTGTGGTGATGCTCTCTCGGCTGACAAGCTGACAAGCGGGGCCGTCTCACCTGTGGTCCACACTTCAGATGTGGCCTAGATGGATTGTGAAGAGCTGGGTGCCGGCTAAGGAACAGAGATCACACCCACCAGGGAGAGGGGATATAAGTAGTGTGGGTGCTGGGAATAGCAGAAAGAGCACAGCCAGGGGAGGCTATGTGATTTGGGTGAGTCACTTCACCTCTTTGAGCCTCAGTTTGCTCATCTGTCAAATGGGGATAAAAATAGTACCTAACTCATTGCATTTTTGTGACTAGCAAACCAGATAATGCACGTAAAATACTTTAAGACCCATGTTTCAAAACCCATGTATGTTCAATTAAAAAAAAAACTAGGTATGTTAGCTGGGTCCACATGCATCAAGAGCCCTCGACACATGCTTAAAGCACAAAGAGAGAAAAGTTCTGCTCCTTGTGGCAGCCTAGATGGGTCCGGTCACCTTGGAGATAGGCTGGGAAGGCCAGGTAGGCACTGGTGGCTTGACACGGCTTCATAATTTATTTTTTTCTGCAGACAGTTGTGAAGCAGCTTCTAAGTACCTGGTCCTGTGTAGGGTGTGGGAGATACAGCAGTGACCAAAACAGTCCCAGCATGTGCCTTCCCGAAGCTCACTCTCCAGTAACACGTGCAGTGGGTCAGGCTGCAGAGAAGGGGTGTGGAAGTTTCAGGACTGGGGAGTGGGTGGCTGTCTAAACAGGGTGGCCAGGCAACACCTGATGGAATGACTGAGCTAGCAAGGTGGGAAGTGAACCATGTGAACGTGTGGGTGAGAACTCTCTAGGCAGAAAAAGAGCAAGTGCAAAGCCCTGCAGTGGGGGGACGCCTGGGCACTAGGGCATGGCTGGGGCAGAGGGGAGGAAGGTGAACACAGCTGGAGGAAACCCAGAGCAGCTCAGGAAGCCAAATTGTCTAGGCCTGTAGAGCCCCCCAACCCCCGGGGACTTTGACCTCTACTCTCCCTGCAATGGGAGCTAACAGAGGGTCTGGAACCTTCTCCCATCAGCCAGTGGGTAGGCCAAGGTGCAGGAGCAGGCTGAGCTCAGGGAGCAATGACCAGTGCTGTCAGCTCAGCAGAGTGGACAAAGCAGAGAACTAGGAGAAGTCGAGGCTAGAGAGGTAGGCCGGCCACAGGGAAGAAGCCGTAAGCACCAGACTGAGAGATTCTGGCTAAATTCTGTCGGCTGTAGGTTGTCTCAGATGCTTCTGCCCATGGAAAGTTTGGGTGTTGCCAGAGGCCAGGTGTGGGGAGCAATTTGGGGTCAACACAGACTCTTGAGGGAGAGACAGGGTGGCCTGGACTGGGGCGGGGCTTGCCCAAGGAGGAGAGCATGCCCGGGGGTGGAATCACACTGGTTGGGCTATCAAAGCCCAGAGAGGGAGGCCAGGGAGAGTAGGATCCAGGGGTCACAGAGGCAGAAGTGGAAGCTGACCCAGCTGGTGCCCAGGCTGGAGCCCACCCCCAGCCCTCCCAGCCCTACATTAGTGCTCATTAGCACATCTCCTAACCTACCAAGAAATTCAATTTCCTACAAAATAACCAGCCGAGTCCCAAGGGAGCCAGAAGCCCTATTCATCACAGCCGGGCTTTCCAAGGACCTCGCTGTCCGCCCTGCAGATTTCCTCCTGTGTGGATGCTGGCCCACTGTGGGGAGAGAGACTAATTGGCATCGCAGTAGGTTGGGGTGTTTTTTCCACTGGATCTGCAGTTTCTAGGTAAACAGGCATCATCAAATCAGCAGTCGGCATGAGCCAAAGGAAAGTTTGCACACTCGCCATGTGGCTTAAATTAAGTGAGCAGTGCAGTCACTAAAGCATGTGTACTAAAAAATAAACACTGAGGATGTCAGGGGCATGGATATTCTTTCGTGGCCTTTGAAGTAGGGAGATGTCGACTTCTTTCCCTTTTTAGAAAAATTCCAGATAAAAATGTCTCTGACAATATTTCTGATACCACATCACCCTTGTCAGCCCACGCAGGAACAGCGTGTGTGCTCGTGTGTGCGTGCATATATACAAGGGTGTGTGAGAGAGAGAATGGGGAGGCGTGCCCAGGCACCTGTACAACAATGGGTAAAAGTGTGAGAATTTGTGTAAATGTGTGCACATGGGAAAGTGAATTTGTGGGTATTCGAACACACTTGCACGTGTGCATGGATGTGCGTGTAACATGTGAGAGTGTGCATGTGTGTACGTACTGCGTTTGAAGGTGTGAGCATGTGCATGCGTGTGTGTGTGTGTGTGTGAATGTGAGTGTGGATGTGCGCATGCGGGTGCATTGTGTGTGTGAAGGCGTGAGCGTGTGCACAAGCACATGTGTACGATGTGTGGATGTGTGAGGGTGGGGAGCTTCACGCGTGTGCCCCTGCAAGCGTGTGCACATGCACGTGTGCATGCGTGCTACTCTGTCTCCCAGCAGCCCGGCTGCCAGCCCCCCCTTCTTTCTTCCCAGGCCGGCTCCAAGGCTGCGGCCAAGAAAGCAATCAGGCCTCCCATTTGTATCCTGCCTGTCATCCACGGGGGCGGGGCGGGCGGGTGAGGGGACAGTGCCCGCTCTGCTCTTTGGATGTCGGGGCCTCCCCTCCAGCAGAGGAGGCCTCGGCCCAGCTGGGGGGGCTGGCCCTGCGCTTCCGCTGCGCTCCCAATTACTGGCACCTTCCGAGCGGCTTATGGAAAAGGCATCGGTTGCCATGAGGAAGATATTCCACTGGAGCATTCCCGTTCCCCACAAAAAGAACCTTCCGCATATTATACACATTTTTCAATGTAATTATCCCCAGCCCACACACACAGCTTGGAGGATTAAAACATAAAATACAGTCTGCTCCCCACACATGAGACTGACACTACTACTGGCATCATAATAAATAAACGAAGTGGCCGTTCCCTCTCCTCTCTTCCTCCCCCTCCTTCCCCTCCTCCCCGCATCCCCTCCACCTCTGCCTGGCACTGGGCTTGTTTCCCTTCTTGTCTTCTGGATCCCATCTGGCCCCTCCGGCCCCCCTCCCAGCGCAGCCCACGCGGGCAGCGTCACCACAAGGGAAGTCCCCCCACGCTGCTGCCACCACGGTGGAAGGAGGGCTTTGTTCGACAAGCCACCCAGGGATCTGTTTGCTGCCTCTGCCATGGAGGGCTCACTGCACTAAAGGCTGGCGGAAGGGCGGGGGCGGGGGCAGGGAGGGAGGGAGATTTTATAAGCAAATGGCTTCCTGGATCATTGAAGGGACGTTAGGAAGCGTCCCGGAGCACCTAAAACCAAACGCCTCGGTGCAAACGGATGGAAGGGCTTCAGCTGGGGAACTTGGGGCTGCTGCGAGCAGCCTGGGTTGCTAGGGAACAGCCCTGACAACGTTTTGTCTTCAGGTCTTCAGGCTGCACATCCTGGGGCCTCCTGGGATTTCCAGTTCTAGAGCCACTGCCAGCCAGTGGTGCCAGCGCCGGCCGGAAAATGGGACCAGGAAAACTGCAGCCCCAGGCAGCAGCAGGCCAGGCGGCGGGGCCCCAGACAGGCTCTCGATGAGATCACGTGTGCGCTGGGGGCTCGGTTTGGGGAGCAGCCCATGCCGGTGATTTTCTTTAAACAAAAATGCTCGTGCCCAGCTTGGCACACAAGGCCTGGGCCATGGGAGTTTCAACATGTTGATGACAATGTTCCAGTTTAGAACCCAGAGCTGGTTAGTTCTGAGCTCAGCACCCCCTGCCACATGCACCCCCATCCCTAGAATTCTCTCTGGGCTTTCTGTCCCCCAGCCCAGCTCACATCTGCCCGACTGACTTAACCGTGTGCGCCTTGGTGAGCAGGGGCTGTGGATTTCCTTTCGGACACCAGCACCTTTGATCATACCTACACTCCGATTAAATAATAAAAGGTGTGGGTGTGGTTCTTGTCTGTCCAGATTAATTAGGTGTTGGGGGTGAGGGACAAGGGGCTAGTTCTGTTGACATGATTTCATTAGATATGGATTGTTCTAGGTTTTGGCTCCTCGGTGAGTTTTTGTTAAGTTGTTGATGAAATATGTCCCCTAATGGTCTGGGTCAGTGTTAAGTAGCAGGAAGACTTGGCCAACGTGAGTTCTCATTGTGTCTCTGCCACTTAAGGTGATGGTAGACAAGCCATTAGCTCCAGCTGATCCTCGGTTTCCTTGTCTGTAAAACGGGCTTCTTGAGGGTTAGATAAAAAATGTGTGCAGAAAGTGAACAGTACAGTCAACTTTCCCACCCCTTGAAGAAGCCTGTGCCCTACGCTGGCTGGAAACTCCACGAGTGGGCTGAATGTTCTGTTCGCCTGCCCTCTGCCCCTCTGGGCTCCGCACTCAAGCCCTCAAGCCTGGAACCTGCCTGGACTTTCCATTCTCAACTTGCGCCAAACCTTAACCTGGCTGGGACTTTCAGGGAATCTGCATCTGCCTTCCCTGCCACATTGCTACCAGTGGCTGGCTGCAGAGACCAGAGGCGCGGGCCACCCAAGGGATGCCGTGCCTGACCGTGCTGGCCTGAGCCTTTGCTCTGCATGCTTCTCCTTGGGGCAGCGGCACCAAACCATGCTGGACACAGTTTCCTTCCAGTACTGCCCAGAAGAGAAGAATACAGGGTCATTTTGTCAGCCCCTTCTTGCAATCTCTGAATTCTATCTGAGTGACGGAAAGGGGCTTAAGAAAACTAAGCGTCAATTAAGTACCTGCTATGCTCTGGCTCAGGGCCTGGCACATAGGGCTGCCCCCAAATATTTATGGAATGCAAGAACAGGTGTCTTTAGGCCATAATTTCACTGAAGACTCTTGGTAAACCTAAGAGGTGGCTTGTTAGCCCCACTTTGCTGATGGGAAAACCAAGACTCTGGGAGGTGAAGTGTCTTGCCCACGGTTGTACAGCCAGCCCCTGGGGCCCAAATCTAAGCCACAGTGACCCTTGAGTTTCTACCACACCCATGGATGCTCTCTTAGCACACTGGGCTGTTTACCTGGGACAAAGGTGACATGGGGCCAGGGAATGTAGCTTCGGGACGTGAGCCGAGTGGCCGTGTCTGAGACCCTGCTCGAGACCAGGCTACTGGAGCTTCTTCCAGCCCTATCTGGTATTGTCAACAAATCCCAGGAGGCAGTGCAGGGCAGCAGTGGGTAGAAGAAGGACGGGGCAGGAAGTGAGGAGCAGAAGGACAGGTACAGACCGAGGTCAGCTGGTCTGACTCAAAGCCTGGGTCAGAGAGGGCATAACCGCCCCAGCTGGTCCAAGTCTGCGGGGTGGTGCAAAGGCCAGGCCAGCTGGGCAACGGCATAGGGTGCCAATTTGTGAGATGTCCCACACCATCCCTGGAAATGCAACAAGACAGAGGAAATTCTGCTCCCTCGATTCCACCGTAGGGCTAGCACCTGTGGTTTGGGAAGACAATTGTGAGCATCTGTGAGCAGTGAGGGCTTGGGGCAGAAAGATGCCCCAGGGTGGGCCTGAGTACTCGCGCATCCCCGGGCCCTGCTTTCTGAGAAGCGGGCACAGCACCGGCTGCAGGGCTTCTGCCCACCTCCGGCTGTACCCATCCTCCCCAGTCCTGGGGCCGGACCAGCTGCACACATGCCGTTGCCTTGTCACCACTTTTCAATCTCCTTTGATCTGGAACAGTTCCTCGGTCTTTCTTTTTGTCTCTTGACCTTGACAGATCTGAGTACAGGCCAGTTGTGTTGTAGAATGTCCCTCAGTTGGGTTCATCCGGTATTTTCTCAAATAAGGTTCATGTTTCGCATTTCTGGCAGGGCCCCCACTGCAGGGCTGGTGTGTTCTTCCCAGCACCTCGCACCAAGGGGCACGGGAGGTGACTTTGTCCTGACGTTAGCCCTGCGTGCTCCGACCCACCAGTTGAGGTGGTGTGTGCTTGGTCTCTCCACTATAAAGTTTTTCTGCCTTTACTAGAATCTATTTAGAACTTAGGAAAATCAGCAAGAAAAAATCAAACAACCCTATCAAAAAGTGGGCAAAGGACATGAACAGAAACTTTTCAAAAGAAGACAGAACAATGGCCAACAAACATATGAAAAAATGCTCAACATCTCTAATCATCAGGGAAATGCAAATCAAAACTGCAGTGAGATATCACTTATCTCCGGTGAGAACGGCCTTTATCAAAAAGTCACAAAACAATAAATGTTGGCGTGGATGCGAAGAGATAGGAACACTCATACACTGCTGGTGGGACTGCAAACTAGCATAACCTCTGTGGAAAGCAATATGGAGATACCTGAAAGCGATACAAGTAGATCTACGTTTGATCCAGCAATCCCACTACTGGGCATCTACCCAAAAGAACAAAAGACACTCTATAAAAAAGACATCTGCACTCGAATGTTTATAGCAGCACAATTCACAATTGCAAAGTTGTGGAAACAACCCAAGTGCCCATCAATACCCGAGTGGATTAATAAAATATGGTATATGTATACCATGGAGTACTATTCAGCTATAAGAATCAAGGGTGATATAGCACCTCTTGTATTTTCCTGGATAGAGCTGAAACCCAGTCTACTAAGTGAAGTATCCCAAGAATGGATGGACAGGCACCACATGTACTCACCAGCCAATTGGTATTAGCTGATCAACACCTAAGTGGACACACAGGAACAACATTTATTGGGTGTCG
>CAUYRT010021111.1:0-29507 GCA_963574885.1 Lepilemur ruficaudatus
TTGCCCAGGCTAGAGTGCCGTGGCGTCAGCCTAGCTCACAGCAACCTCAAACTCCTGGGCTCAAGCAATCCTCCTGCCTCAGCCTCCCGAGTAGCTGGGACGACAGGCATGCGCCACCATGCCCGGCTAATTTTTTCTATATATATTTAGTTGGCCAATTAATTTGCTTCTATTATTAGTAGAGATGGGGTCTTGCTCTTGCTCAGGCTGGTTTCGAACTCCTGACCTTGAGCAATCCGCCCGCCTTGGCCTCCCAGAGTGCTAGGATTACAGGCGTGAGCCACCGCGCCCAGCCACCAATATAGCCTTTTAATCACCCTAAAGACTGGTCAGTCCACACCACTGGAGCCTGGGACTGAGTCAGGTGGGCTCAAGATACTTTTATTCAAAGGGATTTTAGAAGTTTTCCTCCTAGGAAGGTCATTTCTAGTCTCCACTGTCATCACATGTCCCCGCCACAAATGAGAACATTCACTCACTCGTAAGTTCAGCAAGTACAAACTGAACGCCTCCTATACTCCAGAAACTCTCCTAGGTGCTTCTAGGTTACATCAGTGACCCCAAAACACAAAGATCCCTGACCACATAAGGTTTATAGTCTAGCAAGTGCAGGAAATAAGATAGTTTTTTAGAAATCAATTAATCAATGAATGACGTATAGAGTAAATTAGACTTTGTTTTTCAGGACTGACCCCTGGGTTGGAAAGTGCTAAGAAACAGGAGAAGGCAGAGCTGGGTGAGGAGACTAGGGAGGAGACAGGGAGATCCGTGTTTTTGACTTGGGGTGGCTCTCCCAGCAGTGAGACCTGCGCAGACACGAAGGGGAGGAGAGAGTACGCCCGTGCATTCGCGGAGAACAAGCCTTCCGGCCCTGGCAGCAGCTACGGCAAGGCCGGGGTGGGTGCCGAGGTTGAGGGTGGGACAGTGGGATCGGGAACAGCCGGGAGGAAGCGTCACTGGAAAGGAGGGAGCAACTACGATGAGAGGATGAGGAGGTGAGCCGGGCCAGGCTGGGGCCGCTGGAGTCTTGCAGGCCGTCGTGAGGACCTGGGGGTTGCCTCAGAGAGAAACGGGAACCTCTCTAGCTCTCTTCCCCAAAAGCCCAGGAATTGTCTTCTTCCTGAGTTGTACTAACATTTTCCATCTCATAAGGACTCCGTGGAGAGAATTATTTCTGTCTTTTAAGTTTCATTATTTTCAAAACTAACTGTGATCAGAAGGCATGTGTTATGCGTGCCATGTGTACACCAACAGCCACACCTAATAAAATGTTACAGCCGTGCTTGGCCCCGGCACAATGGGAACGTCCATTCGTCATCCATGCAGAAACCCTGGGAACCCGGGACACGTGCTTTTCATTCCGAGAGCCACCAAATGGCCATGACCATTTTTAAAGGATTTGGCGCACATAGGAGATACCTTCTTGAGGCTCCTGCTCACCTGTCCCCTGAAAAGGGCAGCCCTCAGGGAAACTGACCCGGGCGATCAAAAGGAATAACAGCACCAAAGGTCCCCCCTGACCCTCAGTCACCATCCACCCGCGGACTGGCTGACGGGCGGAGCCTGCAGGTTTGACCAGCTCTGGACAGTGAACGGCAGACTCTGGTCACTTCCTTCCCCTCGCCATGCACTGCAGCAAAGGTTTCCGAGCCTGAGCAGTGATTCAAGTGACCAGCCATTTCCTCTTTAAATAAAGGATCACTTTATTTCAGGGAGGAGGTGTGTAGAACGGTTCAGCGCTGTGCTGGCCTGAGGAGGATCCAGGTCTCAGCGCTCTCTGGTAGGAAGCGGCTCCCAGTTGACAGAGGGAGGCTCTTTGCTGCTGGATTTGCCTCAAGTCAATGGCATGGGCCCATGACTGCCTTGGAACCGCACTTCCACATGCAACCCCTGGTCTGTGTGCTGGTTTGCTAGGATCGCCAAAGCAAAGTACCGCGGTCTAGGTGGCTTAAGCAACAGACAATTATTCCCTCGCGGCTTTGGAGGCTGGAAGCCAGAGATCAAGGTGTTCGCAGGGCTGGTTGCTCTGGAGGGGACATCTTCTCCCTGTGTCTCTTCACATTGTCTTCCCTCTATGAGCGTCTGTCTGTGTCCAAACTCCCCCCTTTATAAGGACATCAGTCCTATTGGATAAGGGACCACTCTAATGACCCCATTTTAACTTGATTCCCTCTGTATGGGCCCCGCTCCCAAACGCAGTCACATTCGGAGGGACCAGGGTTTGGACTTCAACGTAAGAAGTGGAAGGTGCAGAATTCAACCCATAACGGTCTGTAAGCTCACAGGAGGGCAGAGAACGGACCCCTTTTGTTCACTGCTCTATCCCCCTGCCCGGCACAGGGCCAGACACCACACTAACCTCTGTAGGTCAGTGGTTCTCAAAGTGTGGTCCAGGGACCCCCTGGGGGTACCCAGACCTCCCCAGGGAGCATGTTGCTTGACATTGTTTCCATAACATACTAAAACATTATTTGCCTCTTCCTCTCCCATCCTCACACAGGTTCACAGTGAAGACTTCCGGGGGATATGTGATATGTATTAATATTACCAGATCAGACTGAATGCAAAGACTGATACGAGAATCCAGCTGTCTTCTGTTAGGCCAGACAGTAAAGAGATTGCAAAAAATGTAAAACAAGCCAAATATTCAAATATATTTTGGAAAATACAGTTATTTTTCATAAAAATATGTTATTTCTATTAACATGCAATGGGTTTATTATTTTTAAATGAATTCATAAGGAAATGTTTCAAAATTTCTATTTTTGTGTCTAATTTAGTAAATATCACCAGAGATAAAAAATTGTGTTTTAGAATCCTCAGTCAACATTAAGAGTTAAAGAAAGGGGTACTGAGACCAAAGTCTGGGAAATCGCTGTAGGAGATTTCAGCATGGCCAGGATACAGTCCTTTCTGAAGCAACCCACTGACTGACAGCAATCAGACACTTTATAAAGAATATGTTTTTAGCAGCTAAGTACCACATAAAAGGAAGCTTGTTGGCCATTCCCTTAAGTGGACAACAGAGTTCTTAGGAAAATAATTTTAAAAAGACAATCTTGAGCCTTCCAAGATTGCCCTTAGTGATGTGTTAAATTTGGAACTTATAAGACTTAAAAAACCCAGAGTTGGGGATTGACAATTTTATGCATCCCAATTTATGCACACTGACTGTCCAACACTACACAGAATCTGCTATCAAGCAGGCTGGGTGTGGTGGTGCTCGCCTATAGTTCCAGCGACTCCGGGAGTTGGAAGCTGCCGTGAGCCATGATCGCATCATTGCCCTCCATCCTGTCTCTTCTTTTTTTTTTTTTTTTTGAGACAGAGTTTCACTTTGCTGCCTGGGCTACACTGCCGTGGTGTCAGCCAAGCTTACAGCAACCTCAAACTCCTGGACCCAAGCAATCCTCCTGCCTCAGCCTCCCGAGTAGCTGGGACTTACAGGCATGCGCCACCATGCCCGGCTATAGCCTATCTCAAAAAAATAAAAAAAGAAGAAGAAGCAGGCTGCTCATCCCCTACTAGCTACAAAGCACAAACATCTGTTTCCAGCTGAGCTTTCTTGAAAGTGGCCTGTCTTATGGCAAAATGGAAAGAAGGTCTATTGAAGGCACCAGAAACCAGCAGGAAATGAGCAGAGGCTGCAGGCCACCTACCCGCTGCCCAGCGAGCTCTGCCTGTGGACCAGAGGCAGCTTGAGAAACTGGTCCCTGGGGAGAGCAGCAGCAGAGCCAGGCCCAGACCCCCTGCCCATCTCCCAGCCCAGGGGTGTTCATCTTGGTATACCTGGTGCATCTCTGGACTAGCAAGCAGCACTCCCCAGTTAATGTGAAGGACCACTCTTCTTTTTTAAATCACTAGGTTATTTTAATTTTTAAACTTGTATCTATACTTGAACATTGAAAGATCCTCCCTGTTTCTATGCTTGCTGGGGACTGCACTTAGGTTTCTCACTTTAAAACAGACTCTCAAAGGTATTTAACAACAATAACAAGTCACTGGGCATCCACCAGGTGCAAAGCAACTGCAGTGGGCCTGGTGGCAGTGAGTGACATAGAGAAGGCTCATCCTTCACGTCTGTTATTCCAGACAGACTGCAACTACTTTAATAGAGAAACAAAAATACACTGGGAGAAAAAAAGATTCATCAGGTCTAGGGGAATACCAGCTCCATGAGGGCAGAGAATTTTTTTTCTCTCTTTTTCTTCAGTGTCTGTACGAGTGTCCACACATCATGTACGCTCTGGTAATATGTGCTGCGTGGATTCCTACTATGGAGGTGCTCAGTGTGGCGCTAAGTCTGTTGACTGTTTGGATGACAGAGAAGGAAGGAAGGAAGGAAGGAAGGAAGGAAGGAAGGAAGGAAGGAAGGAAGGAAGGAAGGAAGGAATTAGTGCATTGGCTGAGACTTGAATAATGGGAGGAACTGGACAGTTGAAACAGTGCGAAGCATTTCCAGCTGGGGAACCTGAGAGTTGGGGCGTCGGGTGGGGGCGTGGAAACTCAGTCTGGATCCGTGGTCTCGTCCTGGTTTCCAAAGGCCCAGGATGCTCTAGCCAGAGTTTGGCTTTCATTTTGCACACAATATGGGCTTGGTATTCCCATATTTCCATATCCTCTCACTCTGCATTTTCTCATATCCTTTTTATCCACGCTGCTAATGGGATCATGGGTTAGTAAGCTGTCCCCTAAGAAGCAAGAGTGTACCTAAGTAGGGTTTTCTCCATTGAAGAGACGGGATTGACTCAAATGTTGAAAAATCTGGATACTAGGACGAGACTTTAGGGAAGATATATTGGGATGGGTCAGAGATATAAAATCTCAATTTGCATGCTAGTCCTACTAATGAGCTCTGTCTCCCGGGAAAGCAAGCTCTAGGGAACTTGCAATATCCAGCTCAAAAGGCTGGACTCAAAGTAATTTGTTCTGTTTTTTGATTGTGGACTATACAAGCGCACCTCCCTCTCTGTAAGTGTATTTCTGAAGTGTTCTATGTCAGTAGGGTTTTGTTACTTGAATCGAACTTTAAATGCACCAGTCAAGTTCCCTATGGAAAGAGATTGGCATGGAGACTTTTTGAAAAATTAAGCATTCCAAGTGAAAGAAGCCAATCTGAAAAGGCTACATGTTGTGTGATTCCAACTACATGGCATTCTGGAAAAGGCAAAACTATAGAGACACTGAGAGATCAGTGGTTGCCAGAGGCTGGGGGGAAGGATAGATGAACAGGCAGAGAACAGAGGATTTTTAGGGAAGTGAAACTTCTCTGTATGATGCTGCAATGGTGGATACATGTCATTACACATTTGGCCAAAGCCACAGAATGTACAACACCGAGAGTGAACCCTCACGTAACTATGGACACTCGGTGACAGTGACCTGGCCACGGTGATAGTGACCTGTCCACATAGCTTCATTGGTTGTCCCAGGTGTGCTCTGTGGGCTCTGCTGACAATGGGGGAGGC
The DNA here is from genome assembly GCA_963574885.1 of Lepilemur ruficaudatus. Lineage (NCBI taxonomy): Eukaryota > Metazoa > Chordata > Mammalia > Primates > Lepilemuridae > Lepilemur > Lepilemur ruficaudatus. The sequence goes on from CAUYRT010021111.1 coordinate 5,469, forward strand.
CGTGCATGTGTAGGGCGGGGAGTGTGTACAGAGAGCCTTCCTCTCAATCTTGCCGTGTACAAACACTGCTCTGAGAAATAGTCTATTTTTAAAAATTAAGTATGCTCATTAATTTATAAGTTTTGTCACACTTGTAATGACAACTGTAACCACTGTAACTTGGTTGACCAACACTGAATATGTCATTGCGTATTATCTCACCCTCCTCGATCCTAACCCCACCAAAAACGGAGAATGTGTGTGAAATAAGGAGCTGAAAAGGCCCTCCCTGGTTCCCTCGTGCCTTTCCAAGGAGTGACACAGGCTGGAACGATGAGGACTCGTCCTGACGCTGAGTGTAAAACTCTGTCTGCAACCAGCACAGAATCAGAGAGATGAATGAGCTGTTCGGGACTTTGTATCACTGGGGACTAGTGACCAGGGCTTGCTATTACTTATATTATTTAAAGCTACTGTTTAAATTTGCCCCCAATGTTAGAGACTTTGATACTCCGTTGAAATAATGCATAATATAAATAACTTATACCCTCGTCTTGCACATGCACCAACACTGTGTGTCAGTGAAACTAGGACCTTGAGGAAAATTCATTACACTAATAATTGTCTATATGTTAAAACATTCTGGACTGTATGAAATACCCGTACATCATCATCTCATCTTGTTTAGGATGGTACTATTCTTATTTAGGTAAGGTGCACTAGAATAAGATGATCATTGATTAAAAGGTATAATTAACTTGTTTTACATTAGCAGGAGCAGTTTAATTCCTACACAGGGTATAAGATGCCTCTCATCACTCACAATGCTAGAAGACGCAGTCTCAAAGTGAGGGGATATATGTTGGAAGCAAAAATCAGGAATTTAAAGAATGGCAAGTTTGGTATGGATGGTCAGTTCTCCATATGGTAAAATGGCACTTGCAACCAAAACAGGCACAGTGTCTTTGGACCCAGGCACTGATTCCTGTAAACCAACTTCACAGATAATTGATTTAATTGGTTGCACTATGGTCTCTTCTGAATGTGGGACAACTTACGACAGGGTGGGATCCCCAAACTATGATGTCATGTGAGGTCACATATAAACTGACAAACAGGGTTTTTCTACATGAATGGTAATACTACCATGTTACACTTTTGCCCAAAAATAAAATCAAAATTCTTTAAGTTGGCCGAGGAAGCCCAACACGTTCTGGTCCTTACAATCCCTTAAGTCCTGCAAAGAAGGGACTGGAGCTTGTTACTCTTATTAACTACACTTGTAGTCACAGAGGCAGGTTAATTTGGCAAAGAATGGCCTTTGTCATTTTGATTTTCGGGAAAAACCTCCTAGTCTACAAATTCAAGAAATGTTTGGATGTGCTGAGAATAAGAAACCAATCTTGGCATCCAAGTCTCTGGTTAAGGACTTTGTTTTTTGTCTGGATAAGGTCCCACCTTACAGTTCAGCAGAAAGATCTAATCAACGAAAGCAGAAACTTGCCACAGTTTAAGTCCAAAAGCAAGAGGCACATCCATGTAAAATGTCTGTGCTGCAAATGCTTTGCAGGAAGTACGCACGCTCTGAAGTGGGCACTTGAGGAATGAGCTGGTATTCTTGTACCGTCGCCTCAAACAAACCTCTCTCCTCCTTGCCAGCCCCACATCTTTTATACATTACACAGTAGAGTTTCCCAAAAAGCACTCTGAAACCAAAGTGTGAAATCAGAAATACATGCATTCAAAAAGCAAGTGCATTATATTAACAAGTTACTGCGGTAGGGGGCTCAGGTGTCCATGGGTGTAGAGGAGGAGGAGAGAAGGAAGAGGCAGGAGGAAGCGTGTTGGGGTACCCAGACATGGAAATAAGAAACAGAAACCCCGAAAGACACACCAGCAGAGGGTCCTGTAGCTGTAAACATGCTCTCCTCAAATTACCAGTTTCTACAGAGTCAGATCTGAGGTCAGATAGAAATCCATTAATTTGGGGCTTCGAAGAATGTCAGTATTTGTATTTCAGGGCCCAGACAGCAGAAAGGCAATCCATGTTCAAGTCACATAATACTATAAGTTGGTGAATCCCAAGTGAAGAGTGTTTATATATATATATGTGTGTGTGTGTGTGTATATATATATATATTTAAATACCCTGATTATGTGACTTTCTGGCATACGAGGTAGAACTCGACCTAATGAACAAAATGTACACATACAGTGACAGAGCGTGTGTCATCCAGGTACATGGGTTATGTGCACACCCGACCCACGTTCATTCACGCCGTGGCCTGTTACCCACTGTGGGAATCACAAAAGCCTTTGTCTTTCTCCCTCCAGCTTCCTGCCTTCCTAAAACATTTCCCTGGCCGTCAGCCGGCGATGGAAGCCAGGTGCAGACAGAGCGAAGAGGAGAAAGTCCTCCTCGCCCGCACAGCAACTTCTCAGCACTTCAGGCGGAGGTTGGCGGTGAAGCACCAGTGAGAGCCTTCTGGAGAGTTAGCGCTGGGTTCCTGCGACCCAACCCGCACCTGCTTCGTCCCCAGCCAGTCAGGGACCCCAGCTGCACGGCCGGAGCCTGTCTCTCTCCCTCGTCTCTCCCTTGTGCGGCCACAGGGCCTGTGAAACTATTCTGAAGCTCTATGCGGTGGAGAAGAGCTGTGCACGCCTCTGACGATGGAAGGGGAAATTGCGGGGAACACGGCAGGAGAACTGTGAACTTGTTTTCTAAAAGCAAAAATTAAACTCGAGATAAGCAAAGATTTTGAAAATCCTCACAGTGCTGGCCTCAACTGCTAAAGATCGTTTTCCGGGACAAGAATCCAGGATTCTGGTCTGGCCGCCCAGTCACCAGAGCTAATGATGCTAAAACAAATGTCACAGCAAAGGCAAGAGTGGAACATTCTAAATTTCCTTTTGGCAACTGCCACCCCAGGGAAGTCTTCATCAGACCTCATGAAGCCGCCCCACATAAACCCGCCGTCTCGGTGAGAGAGCAGTGTGCTCATGATCAAAACGTGGCCTCGAGATCGGGCCCCGGACTCTTGTCCAACAAAGCCGTAGCTCCTAAGAATCCCCGAAGGAACTGGACATGCCACTGGGGGGCCCTTGTCAGCTTCCATTGAGGAAGCATTTCTAAGAAGGATGATTTCAGTCACAGAATCCAAGCGACTTGTGCTAAAGTTCAACCGCATCCTCAGAACCCTGAGCACACCTGTTTCTAACATGCTGTCTATCCATTTGTGAGCTCATTAATTCACTTAGCAAACATTTAGTGACTAACTACTCCATACCTCGCTCTGTGATACAATTTAAATGCCTCTTGCCAGAAAATCCAAGGGGTCTAGCTATCTGTCATTTGCACGTCATTATCTTAAGAATTCCCATTTCTCTGGACGGGAGCTTCAGAGAAATTCAGCCACAAATGCTCATAAACATCATCTACATGAGCTGGGCTCTACTGCTTTGGAAAATCCTGCTTTAATTTGTAATAAACACATTTTATGACATAATAAATTATTTTTTATTTTTATTTTCAAATAAACCAGGCAGTTAAAAATAAACAGAACTCCTAGGCAGCCCTTAAGCAAGTCCTGCTATTGGTATCACTTAGGAAAAATAACAAGTGTGTAGGCGCATTGTGTGTTAACGAGGCTGTGTTGGGGTATCGGCATGTAAGGATAACCTCTCACGTTCCCTCCTGGGTACAGCTCATGAGTATGTTTACATAGACAGCCTCATTCGGTTTTAATATAATCTTCATAATTCCAGATTGCACTTGCACTCATCACAATGATTTCTCTAGTAATCTGTCTTCCTAATTGTATCATTTGCATTGTGCACAGATGTCTACAATTCGTGTATGACATTATGACATTGTATACTCCCATGGCTACTGAGTCCATCTCGGGCCATTAAACTGCAAGCTCCCGGAGGGCAAGGACGTGCCCGATTCATTTCTATAACTGCGGTGGGCCGGCTGCACAGTCACTGAATGGGTGCAAGTGGCTACCTAACCTCTCTGCACATCAGTTCCTTACTCGTAAAATGGGCTTAAGGATTGCACCTACCTGTCTTCTCTGTCCCAATCCAATAATCACTAAATATGATGTCCAGCACATATAATAAGTACTTTGTAGTGTTTCCTGTTACTATTATTATCAATTGTTATTGTTATTTTAGTTGATTGAATTAAAGTTCACGAGGGGACCTTGCTTACAGAAGTGAACGTGACAGATAATTGTCAGAAAGAATAGAAAACCAGGGATTCTATACGCTGGTCCTAGCTCTGTCTAATCTACCAAACTAAGTTGCAGGATTTTTCTTTTTTCAAAATTACTTCTATTACTGTAGCAAAAAAAACCATTTACTTGTAAGGATTCCCCATAGTTCTTTTCCTGTCCCAGTGGCATTTGCCTTGCCAAATACAGGTTAACCCTCTACACACTGGACAGCAGAGGGGACAGGTCTGCAGTGGTGTCTCTTTTTTCCCACGTAAACATTTCACAATTCCATTTGCCAAACTTCTTCATAAGCCAAAACCTGGAACCAGGACCCAAATAAAATTGACCTGGCTTTCAGAATATAAAAGAATAAAACTAAAACTAAGACCAATTTTGGCACCATTGAATTCTATTTTATTTATTTTTCTAAGAGTCTATTAAAATTGCCATATGATAATAGAAGATTTAGTTGAGGAACGTGCATTTTGAGTCTAAAGCAGACACTAACAGGAAAAGCTAACATGGAAAACACCTTGTAAACTGTTTCATAAAACTGAACTATGAGCCAGGGAAGGGTCAGGGTTTCTCTGGGCTGCTGGCACCTGTGGAAATGCTGCTGGCTGTCTCTGTCCTCCAGGAAGTCCGGCTATATGGGCTCTCTGGTTTATATATTCATCATGGTTTGGTTCAACAGAGCGGATGCCAGTGAACAGTGCCTAAGATAGAGATTTTGTAAAAACGCGATAATGTATATGAAGACTAGAATCAGATTATGGAGTGCAATGATGAACGTGGGTAAATTCTTCTGTCACTTGATTTAAATATTGAAATAAGGAAAGACAAAGAAAGCTCTTAAAGAAATGACGACTTCTTGGTTCTCAACTAGAGGCAATGCCTCTTCCCTCCCCGGCAGAAGGGCGTCCGGGAACATGTGGGGCGATTTTGGTTGTGACTATGATGCAGGGGTGCTCTGGCCATCAGACGGCAGGCCAGCGACACCTTCAAAATGTGGTCTTGACCCATGTCATCAAGAAAGATGACCTAAAATTCCCACAGTACCTCCTGTCAAGAAGGGCAATACCTATAGAGCTCACCAGAGGATGACAAATTGTTGGAAGAGTTATCGAGACCAAATTTCTGGGACACGTCCAATTACATAAACTTTTATGTTTTTATCGCATCTCTACCTCCCCAAGAAACTTGGCCGCACCCTCACCGTGAGTGTCAAACCTAATTAAAGATCCTAGGCAGATGATGAAATTACTCAGTGACCAAACTATAATTAGCTATTTACAAATAAGAAAATAAGCATCATTCCATGCATTTGCTTAGTTTTATTTGTTTAATTTCCTCTTTCCTGAACTGGACCGTTAAGATCAAAAGTCTGAGAATTCATAGGCCAAAAAAAGTGAACATGATTCAAAGCCCCAGCTAACACTTGTCAGTAATGGAAAGCGATTTCTTTTCTAATTGCACGTGAAGAAAATGAATATTCAACTTAAGTACTGTGGAAAGTAGGAGTTGGGCTAGGAAGGTGAATTACTTTCAGATTTTTCAATGTTCAAAATGCACTTCAGACCTAACAGGCTCATAAGAGATCACTTCATTGTCTCTAACACCTGCCCACTCCCCTGCCAAACTCTGTCCCACTTCCTGCTTCATTTGATTGCACAGCATCTATGATGAGCTTGAATGAATATGTATATATGGGCATTTTTATTTGATTATTATCTAAAACAACAGATACACCAGAATGTAAAACCCATGAGGGCACAGACTGTTTCCCCAGAACTTAGAACAATTCCTGGCACATACCAAACATGGAATATTTGTAGAACGAATTAATGAAGGAAAGAAAGAATGAAATGATACACTATTATGTGCTACCTTAAGGTACTCATATAAAATATTGCATGCCAGCCTTCTGTGAAACTGATGCTGTATTAGCCCTATGTAAAAGGCATTTACTGGATTAGATGTTGAACACTTTGGAGTGTTCACTGTCTCATTCAATCCTCCTAACCACTCCATACAGCATATAGGATATATTTTATGATCACCAGTTTAGAGATAAACACATAGGGGTGTCCCCGAAGTTTGCTTATGAGTCTGGTGTTTGTAACCTCTAACCCACTCAGAGAAACACATCATGATAGCGGTGAGGGTGGTGAACCCCGACGTAAGGTGCCAGTATCAGCTACCCCTGCTGAACTCACCACATTGTGCAGGGCTACTCAGAGCAGCCCCAGTTCTACAATATGGGGGATGGAGGTCTGAATTCAGGAGGGAAAGGAGACAAAACGAATGTTTTAAAGAAAGCATTCCCAAATCACAGTGGTAGGGAGAAGAAAGAAGTTACAACTACTAAGTTACTCTTTTTCATGATCTTGGGAGAAGGAAATGATTGCATGTGGACAGTTCATGCACTTTTGGGCTCAGACCTGCAGACTCTGTTTGCCATGTCTTGGTGGACACCGTGCCCGACTTTCCTGTTTTTTCATGTCAAGAGCCTTACTAGGGCCTGAAGGAGATGAGTTTTGTGCCCATGTCCATTCTTCAGCACAGCTCCTTGGCAGACCCTCAGCTCCGGCCCATAGACCAGTGTGAGGCAGGCGGCAGACAGAGAAGGATGGAAGTGTCCAGGCCCTGAACACTGGCCTCTTCCTTCTGAGATGGGGTTTTGAAGTGCAGCGCCTTTTCAGAACATAAAACAGTCTGCCGATACATACTTCAAGATGAAATGGAGGACATGCTCAAAAAATAAAAAGAAAAAGAAAAAGAAAGAAAAGGCTTAGAGTCATGTCAAAAGGATGCAGGAGCTTCCAATGACCAGAGCTAGGACATAGTGAGCAAAAAAGAATAATAACTAGAGTATTAGATTATAAGCCAAAAAATAAAATGAATATCCAAATGCCCTTGTAAATGATGGAATTAAATAAATTCATGGGGGAGAAAAGACAACCCTTCTTTAGAGAACAATCCCAAATTATAAACTTAGAAGGAATGAGGGAAATAGAAATTCACCATTAGCACCCCACAGTCCTAACTGCTATAACAAGATCTACTGATGATACTACAATTAGGAGCTACACTCTAAGGAAAATTGGATATTTGTGTGCCTTCAAAATTTCTCCCTCAAAATATTAATTACTATTGTTATATTAATATATGCCCACAAATTCTTTGCTACTTCCCCCCACCCCTGCCAGGAGAGGAAGCTTAATTCCCCTCCCCTTTAGCATGGGCTGCACTTAGTCATTTCCTTCTAGGGAAAAATATTTTGGAAAGGGGGAAAAGCAGTAACTTTGCAGTGGCGAAAACTGGCAGGCACCACCTTGACCAAGCCATGCAGGTCGAGGGGCCCGCAGTAACGCAGACTGATGCCATGTACTCTCTGATATGATGCAATAAGGCGGACACATCCCCTCTGAGCTGTTCTTCCTGAACATTCCATGACCTCTGTCTGAGCATGACACCCAAATGAGGGACATTCCACAAAATTCCTGAGCAGTACTCGTCAACATGTCAAGGTCACAAAAGACAATGAAAGAATGAGAAACTGTCACAAATTGGAGAAGACAAAGGAGATGTGACAACCAAATGCAGTGTGGTGCCCTGGATCAGAGCAAGGACACCAATGGAAAATTTGAGAAATCTGGATAAAGTCTTTAGTTTATTTAAAAGCAGAGGGTGGGAAATTTTTCTGTAAAGGACCAAATAATAAATATTGTCAGGTTTGTAGGCCATATGGTCTTTTTAGAAACCACTCGATTCTGTCATGGTAGTGCAAAGGCAATCAAAGGGTATGGCTGTAGCCACCAAAAAACCTATTTTTATAGGCAGTAGGCTGGACTGGCCTGGGAGCCATGTTTCCTGACTCCTGGTTAGTAACATTGTACCAATGTTAATTTCTTAGTTTAGATCATTGTCCCATGGTTATGTAAGATGTCACCACAGGGGAAACTAGGTGAAGGGGATACAGGAACTCTCTGTACTACCTTTGCAACACTTCTGTAAATTTAAAATTATTTCTAAAAAGGTTTTTAAAATGAAGTAGAAATAATTTGGTGATTGTGTGCCATTTTTGGATGGTTTCTGTTACCCATACTCTGTACCTTTGCCCGCCCCGTGATTGTATTTATTCAAGAAGTAGCCAAATATATAGACCACGTCCTATAAGTACAGACAATTCCATGAGTAACTTTTCTTTGTCTACTCTACACAGCATGAAAGATGGCAGGCTCAGAATACCACAGGAGCACTGGGAGAGAACGTAGGATGTAATCCTTGAGAACAAAGTTTTCTCCCACTTTCAAGAATCCCCCAAAATCAAAACTGAATGTGTTCCCTGTCTTCTACTCCAAACCTCTCCTAACAAAGATGAGAACTGCTTTGTCATGGCTAATGAAAACGACCAGAACCAGAATTCATCTCTCTCTGGGCACTCATCCTGCTGTAACAGTGGTAGCAGAACCATTCTGGACTCATGAACCCCTTTCTCTAGCCCATTGTTAGGCAGGAGTTCAATGCATAAAGCAAGCAGCCTCACAGAGAGGGGACATCGGGGCTGGGCCTTAGAGGAGGAATAGGAGTTTATGGGCATACTTGAGCCAGAGCCTGGAAGCCCCCACCATGTTGGAGAAGCCTAAATGTGGAGCCAGTGCTGCAGGTGGCAGGGTGCAGAGGGTCCTCGGCCTGAGACTTGAAAGGACCTGCCGGCTGCAGGAAGCAGTTGGGCCTTAACAAAGGCCACAGGTGGGAAGCTGGAAGAGGATTTTCTCTAGGTGAGTGACATGCCCAAGCTCGTGTTTTGGAAAGATGACACCAAAAGTAGAAGTCGGTCCAGTGTAGGGAAGCTGACATGCCCATGAACCAAGAGGAGGAGCTGGCCGGATCCTGTGCCATCCAGACCCCGAGGCTGGACAGCGGTGTCTGGCCAGGACCTCGTAGCTCACTCCTTCTCTGCAGGCACCTCCTTGTGGGAAGGGCCAAGGTCTTGACCCCTGAGCTGCCTGGGGCTGGGGCCTGAACCCTAGGTCTGACACCTCCAGGAAGATGAAGTTTCTCCCGCGTGGGCGCCTCAGACGGCTGAGGCTGAGTAAGGAGGCGCTAATTACCTTGGAAATGTGAGTTTATGACTCAGATCTAGCAAGTTCCGGGGGCAGTGCAAGCACAGCAAGTGTGCTAGGTACGCAGCTGGGCCGGCTACGCAGGTGGCCCAATTTGACTTCCCATCACTTCAGCCCCATCTTGCCATCCTGCTCTGCCTAAGCAGGTGAGGGCTCCACGGAATCACCTACCTTCAGTAAATCCTTTCATGTATCTTGTTCGGATTTTCATTATTCTTTGGGACACTGAGCCCATTTTTTTTGTCTTAACATGGTGATACATTTAATTCTATGTATAAAACTGTTCTTTATGTTTGAGAAAAACTTTTAATAAGAAAACGTAATTAGGCCGGGCACTCTGGGAGGCCGAGGCGGGCGGATCGCTCAAGGTCCGGAGTTCGAAACCAGCCTGAGCAAGAGTGAGACCCCGTCTCTACTAATAATAGAAAGAAATTAATTGGCCAACTAAAAATATGTAGAAAAAATTAGCCGGGCATGGTGGCGCATGCCTGTAGTCCCAGCTACTCGGGAGGCTGAGGCGGAAGGATTGCTTGAGCCCAGGAGTTTGAGGTTGCTGTGAGCTAGGCTAACGCCACGGCACTCTAGCCCAGGCAACAAAGTGAGACTCTGTCTCAAAAAAAATAAAATAAAATAAAATAAAATTTTCAGGGGAGCCTGGATTTCACAGAATGTATATATATGTTGATTTGGAGACTGTACCTCATAACCATTAACATCTTTCCTAGGTCTCACAGTTTAGACTAGACTAGTGAAAGGTAGAGAGGAACATATGGTAACCAAATTTACAGGAATTAAATACTTAACACTTTTGTTAAAATCTGAAATGTTTTCTCTTAACATTTTTACTTTTTGTTTGTTTTTTTTGAGACAGAGTCTCACTCTGTTGCCCTGGCTAGAGTGCCATGGCGTCAGCCTAGCTCACAGCAACCTCAGACTCCTGGGCTCAAGCGATCCTTTTGCCTCAGCCTTCCAACTAGCTGGGACTACAGGCATGTGCCACCATGCCTGGCTAATTTTTTCTATATATTTTTAGTTGGCCAATTAATTTCTTTCTATTTTCAGTAGAGATGAGGGTCTTGCTCTTGCTCAGGCTTGTTTTGAACTCCTGACCTTGAGCAATCCACCTGCCTCAGCCTCCCAGAGTGCTAGGATTACAGGCGTGAGCCACCGCACCCGGCCATTCTCTTAACATTTTAAAACAAAATTTTGTTATAATTTTATGTAAACAAATTTGATTTACTAAAATTTAGAAATGCTAAATTGAATTATTCTGACACTCATATTATGATTTAATTATGAGGTAACTAGACTAGTGTCATGAAGTCTGGATCTCAGATAACAGTGAAAAGACATCATGGAGGGGAGCAAAGTATTAATATAAGTAAAGAAGTACTAAAGACTATGCAAAGGTGATTAAATTTTTCAACACATATATAATTGGAATGAAATGTTTAGTTTTCCTCTTTTTTTTTTCATTTTCAGATCCAGTTATGGGACACAGCAGGACAAGAACGATTCAGAAAGAGCATGGTACAGCACTACTACAGAAATGTACATGCCGTTGTCTTTGTGTATGATATGACCAACATGGCTAGTTTTCACAGCCTGCCATCTTGGATAGAGGAATGCAAACAACATTTGCTAGCCAATGATATACCACGGATTCTTGTTGGAAATAAATGTGACTTGAGAAGTGCCATTCAGGTACCCACAGACTTGGCACAAAAATTTGCTGACACACACAGTATGCCTTTGTTTGAAACCTCTGCTAAAAACCCCAATGATAATGACCATGTGGAAGCTATATTTATGACCTTGGCTCATAAGCTTAAGAGCCACAAACCATTAATGCTTAGTCAACCCCCTGATAATGGAATTATTCTGAAGCCTGAACCAAAGCCTGCAATGACGTGCTGGTGCTAAATAACAGTCTTCATTATACTATCTAATTTTGACTAAAGAAATACTTTTGAAGTATGACAGTGATAAGTCATAAGATTTAACTCAACTATAATGGAGCGTCCTGACACTTTACCATTGATCATTGTCATGCTTGCTTTTTGTATTTTGTATCTACTTAATCAAGTTTGTCACTGGGACAACACAAGGAAAATGTTGGTTTTCAGGTGAGATTGAAAATGAAGCAGATAGGATGAATCAGAACATCTCTCCATTGAGAGCCCAATGAAGGAGGCTTCAAATGAGAGCATGATGAGATTGTAAGAGTCAGTAACTATTCAGTTCCATGTTCCTGGGATTGAAAAAAATATCAAGTGTTTAGTATACACCTTTTTTTTTTTTTTTTTTTTTTAAGACAAAGTCTCACTCTGTTGCCTGGGCTAGAGTGCCGTGGCATCAACCTAATTCACAGCAGCCTCAAACTCCTGGGCTCAAGCGATCCTTTTGCCTCAGCCTCCCTAGTAGCTGGGACTACAGGCATGCACCACCATGCCCGGCTAATTTTTTCTATATATTTTTAGTTGGCCAATTAATTTCTTTGTATTTTTTATCAGAGATGGGGTCTCGCTCTTCCTCAGGCTGGTTTCGGACTCCTGACCTTGAGCAGTCCACCCACCTTGGCCTCCCAGAGTGCTAGGATTATAGGCGTGAGCCACCGCACCTGGCCTAGTACACACCTTTGAATGTTCTTTGAATGGGAAGTGTTCCCAATAGGGTAAAAACTATTATCTGCCTCTCCACAGAGTTTGTTGTTTGGTTTTGGTGGTGGTGGGGGGGGGTTGTTTTTTTATTAGAGACAGGGTCTCACTATGTTGCCTGGACTTGCCTTGAACCCCTGGGTTCCAGCAGTCCTCCTACATCAGCCTTCTGAGTAGCTGGGTGGGACTACAGGCATATGCCTTTCTTTGTTTTATTAGCATATTTAATTGTGTTATTATTGGTATAGTTTTAGAGCCAAGACTTTAGTTCCAGTGGGATAAGAAGGCCTAGAATGGTTTCTGGTTCTCAGTCCATAAAGAAGGACTTTTCCAGCAGATCTAGATGCTTGATTTTTTTTATTTTTTATTTCTATTTTTATTTTTTTTGAGACAGGGGTCTTGCTATGTTTCCCAGGCCAATCTCAAACTCCTAGGCTTAAGTGATCCTCCTGCCTCGGCCTCCTGAGTAGCTGGGATTGCAGGTGCATGCCACCATGCCCAACTTGTTATTTCTAATTAATATCAACCAGGTCTACAAAAATCATTGTTATTTTTAAAAGAGTAATTTGAATTGTTTTCTTACTAAGTTCTATTAAAATATGCAAAAGTAAGAGATTTTAAGGCAAATGAAGTGACATAGTAAGGTGCTTTATATTTTATTTTGATGTCTTTAAACAGTGAAAAAGTAATTGAAAGCATTTGAGGAGTTGTAACTTAGGAGAAAATAGGTAAACATTGTTCCTGGCTACCACAGGAGACTGTTCTTAGCTTTTACTAATTTCAAGCTGTGTATCTGGCATGGTATCTCTTGCTCTCCTCTGACGCCCAAACAATTTAATGACTAAATGTTAAGTGAGCAAATTAACTTCCATTTGGATTGTACCTCTGAGGGTCTAACACTAATTGCTGTGAGTCTACATGTATTTCTGTAATAGTATTGTGTTGTATCAGTTTTTTTTAAATGTTTAAGTGTTATGGTCACAACAAGCTATTCCTCCTTAGTATAAACAATAAATTAGATATTGAAAAATACCTTGTCTATCCCTCAGTGATGGAAAGAATATTTCAAGAAGTTTTTTACTCTAAATACTTTTATTTTAAATGTAAGACTTTGCACATAGAAAATAGCAAGCTTGCACATGCAGCTATTTACATAAATGGAATGTAAGCCATGAACTTTAACTGAAGTGTGCTCACTTAACAATTCTGATAGATTGCTGTCCTTGATAATTTTAGAGGAAGTTAAGCCAGAAGATGATTATACTTACAGAATTTTCGGAAAGTGGGAAATCAATTAAATCTGTAATCTAATCCAGTTTAGGATTTTTGTTTAATCATTGTGATGATAGTCCTAACTAGATAATTTAACTGTAAAGACAAAATAATTATATTAAGCGAACTAACTGAACATAATAATTACAGGAGGTTATTCAGTTTTAAGTACTAGAACTCAAATTGGCTTTATTTGCATTTAGGGAGATTAATCCACTTTTCTTAATCATGCTGGAATTAAAAATTAAAACTTATTTTATTTTTATCTAAATTAACATTGATTTGTAACTATTTTTATAGTAAAATAATAATAGCTATAGTAACTGTGATGGGTGTAACAGTTTTTCTAAAGAAGGGAATCTGTTTATTGCTTTTCAAAACATTTTCTAAAGTGGGGGAAGAAAATTTATAGACTTTCCAAGCATATTTTTTTTTTTAGTAGTTACCATGGTTTAAAAAAAATTGACTTTATTTCTTTTTTTAAGAAGTTAGTAGTATTCATTACAGTTTTGTGAAAGGACTTATTTTTTCACTTTAATATTTATTAATTTTAAAATATTTGTATCTCATTTGTAATAATTTGTTTTAATTTTTTATATGTATGTTTTTATTTTTAAAAAGAACATACTTATCAGCTGAATGGGGATAAAGCTTTTAGATGTATTCCAAAGTATTTATAAAATATTTCATTAACTGTTGACAAATCACTTCCAAAATGGTGACTAACAACTAATTATTAGCATTTTAAAGCACAAATCACACATTCTGTAAATCTGTGTGAATTTGTTTTAACTATGACCTTTAATTGAAAATATCAGATATGTTTTGGAAAGGTCTTAATTTGAGAACACCAAAGGAAACTACCCCAAAATCTGTAGTAAGCTATTAATGGCAATGCTTTATTGAAAGTATATTGCTAATACAAGTTTCTTCATGAAATCTGAGGTAAAGTTAAGTTTTGGTATGAAATAGTGTCACTGTCATATTTCTTCCATGAAGTTCAATAAACCAGCTTTACCACAAAGAATTTGTGCTTTTTTTAATTTCCTTTGGTTACTGGGTGGAGTATAAAATAAAACAAAGAATCTCTTTTTTCCCCTGGTTTCCAGATAATATATAACATTTTTAAAAACAACAAATCAAATCCAACCCATTGGAAATTTATTTTCCTTTATACATTTGAGGTTACTATTAAAGTTAGCTGATAGGGTAGCTTTTGTGTTTGTGTGATTTAATATTCCAACTTGTTTAAGAATGCTTCAGTGAGCCCGGGCACGGTGGCTCATGCCTGTAATCCTAGCACTCTGGGAGGCCGAGGCGGGCGGATTGCTCATGGTCAGGAGTTCGAAACCAGCCTGAGCAAGAGCGAGACACTCTCTCTACTAAAAATAGAAAGAAATTAATTGGCCAACTAAAAATATATAGAAAAAAAAATTAGCCAGGCATGGTGGCTCATGCCTGTAGTCCCAGCTACTCGGGAGGCTGAGGCAGGAGGATCGCCTGAGCCCAGGAGTTTGAGGTTGCTGTGAGCTAGGCTGATACCATGGCACTCTAGCCCGGGGCAACAAAATGAGACTCTGTCTCAATATAAAAAAAAAAAATAATGCATTGTGTATTTCAAATAGCAGGAAGAGAGGATTTTAAATGTTCTCACATCAAATGACATATGTTTAAGGCAATGGATATGCTAATTACTGATTTGATCATTATACAATGTATACATGTTTCAAAACATCACATTGCATGCCATAAATATGTACAACTATTATGTGCCAAAAAAAAAAAAAAAAGATGTTCTTCAGGCAGAAGGAAAATTTTCTCAGAAGTTTGGAAATGTAGAAAGGTATGAAAAGCAATGTTAAGTGTAAATGAATACTGAATGTATGAATCAATAATAATGTGAGCTGTATGTGGTGATGCATGCCTATAATCCCAGCTACTTGGGAAGTTGAGATGGGAGGATCACTTGAGCCCAGGAATTTGAGATTATAGTCAGCTATGATTGGGCCACTGCACTCCAGCCTGGGTAACAGAGCAAGACCTTATGTCTAAAAAAAAAAAGAGACATATTTGAAAATTATAAAAGGATTAATTCATAAGAATGAAGCAATTTTAAATTTATATGCAGCCACTGTAACAGCCTCAAAATATATAAAATATAAATTGAAAGGGGAAAGATAAATCCACAAAACATAGTTGAGAAATTTTAACATACCACCTTTGGTAACTGATAAAACAAGCCCACAAAGACTCAATAAGGATACAAAAGATTTGAATAATACAAGTAATAAAATGGACATAACAGACCATAAACTAAACTGCATATAATAGCTATAGAATCAATATTTTTTAAGGCCACATGCCTTAAGTTTCCAAACTTAATCATATACAGGGCCTAACAGCAATGCACTACAAATTTCTTTTTTTAAATTTTTTTTCAGACAGAGTCTCGCTCTGTTGCCCAGGTTAGAATGCAGTGGTGTTATCATAGCTCACTGAAGCCTCAAATTTCTGGGCTCCAGCAGTCCTCCTGCCTTGGCTTCCCAAAGTGCTGCGATTACAGGCATGAGCCACCATGCTCAGCCTCAATAAATTTTAAATGGTTTAAATTATAGAGTATGTTCTTTCATGATGGTAGAATTAAGCTAGAAATCAATAAAAAAAGATAGCTAGAAAATTCTCCATACATTTCAGATTTCTATTTGGTTTTCAAAAGTTTTACTATGATATGCCCAAGTGTGGTTTTATAATTATCCAATTGGGTTTCAAGACCATAGGCTTGCTGTGTTTCTTCACTTGTGGTAAATCCTCAGCCATTTATTCACTATGCTCTGCACTACTTTACTGTTTTTCTCTCTTGCTTATACAATTCCAGCCACAAGGGCTCTTTGCTGTTTATTGAAAGGAAGATCAGCTTTGCTTCAGGGACTTTGAATTTACTATTCCTTAGCTTGGAATCCTTTCCCTCCAGATATCCAAATGGTATATACTCTTTTACCTATCTCAGATCTGTAAATGTCACCTAGTGACCATCCAACCTAAAACTGCAAAACCATCCTATTTCAGTATTCCCAGACTTCCTTCTCTATTTTCTCTCTATAGCAATTATCACTCTCATTTGCCCCTCCTCCAAATGTAAGCTCTTCAAAGGCAGAAATCTTTGTCTTTTTCACTGTTGTAACTCAGCAACTAGAACAGTGCCTGGCATATAGCATATGCTTACAAACTATTAAACAAATAGCCTTGGCCAGGCATGGTGATTCAGGCCTGTACTCCCAGCGCTTTGGGAGGCCAAGGCAGGAGGGCTGCCTGAGGCCAGAAGTTTGAGACCAGCCTGGGCAACATAGGAGACCCTGTCTGTACCAAGAAAAAAACAAAAACAAAATTAGGGCATGGTGGCTTACACCTGTAGTCCCAACTACTCCAGAGGCTGAGGCTAGAGGATCACTTGAGCTAAGTTCCAGTTTACAATGAGCTATCACCACACCACTGCACTCCAGCTTGGGAGACACTGTCTCTAAAAAAATGAATAGTTTTCCCTCTCATCTTCCGGGTCACTTCGCCTACAAAGCCTCCCTGGCAACTCAATTTATCACATCATTTGCATGAGCACAGCACTTTATATTCCTAATACAAAGGTAGACAGCCTTGGCCAGGCATGGTGGCTCACACCTGTAATCTTAGCACTCTGGGAGGCTGAGGTGGGAGGATTGCTCAAGGTCAGGAGTTTGAAACCAGCCTGAGCAAGAGCGAGAGCTATTTTTTCTACTAAAAATAGAAAGAAATTAATTGGACAACTAAAAATATACAGAGAAAATTAGCCGGGCATGGTGGTGCATGCTTGTAGTCCCAGCTACTCTGGAGGCTGAGGCAGGAGGATCACTTGAGCCCAGGAGTTTGAGGTTGCTGTGAGCTAGGCCAACGCCACGGCACTCTAGCCTGGCCAAAAGAGTTAAGACTCTGTCTCCAAAAAAAATAAAAGGTAGACAGCCTTGAACCTACTGCTCAATTGAAATGTACCCATAACAGAAGCACATAACAAAGGGTATGAGAACACAGAGGTCCAACAGACATTGAATAGAAGCAAACTTTAATTTGAAGAGTGATTATAGGTTGTGGCCCAACCTGCCACTTCACTCTGAAGCACCACTAGATACTGAATTGCACAATCAGAGGTCATTCCTTCTAGTTAAGGTACTGGTAGCTGCCCAAACACAAATTGTTGTATCAGGTTTTGTTTTCATTTTTGTTGAGACAGTGTCTCATTGTTGCCCAGGCTAGAGTGCAGTGGCATCACCATAGCTCACTGCAGCCTCAAACTCCTGGGCTCAAGTTATCCTCTTGCCTCTCAAGTAGCTGGGACTATTGGCATGTGCCAGCACACTGCAGTAATTTAAAAAAAAAAATTTGTAGAAAAAACAGGTCTTACTATTACCCAGTCTGGTCTCAAACTCCTGGCCTCAAGTGATCGTCTGGCGTTACCCTCCCAAAGTGTTGAGATTATAGGTGTGAACCACTGCACCCAGCCAGCATATTCTGATGTAGAGGCCAGAACATCACAGGTGAAAGGTCTTAATACACAAAACTAGAATGGAAGGATGTGGCTTGAGAGAGTGGGAGTATCTAGATAAAAAAGGGCTCTGACGATAACAAAGCAACCAAGTACACATAATTTTAAGGAATTTGAAAGGAAACAAAAGCCCTTTTTGATCATCATTTTAATAATCCTGGCTACTAGATGAATTTTCTTCCCATCCAAAACAACAGAGATGTACAACATATTTAAAGAAGTAACGTAAGTTCACTGAGACAAAAGGGATTCTTAAGTGGGGGCGGGCTATATCAGAAATCTCCAAAAAGGCCCAGAATAGAGCCCCAGATGATTTTGATCCCTCCACACTCCTTTTCAGATTCACTGTGTATGGGCAGCACTCCACTCACCATTTAGTTATACCGTACAGAGAAGTCACACAAACTGTTGTTTCCATAATTTGGAATAAAATGACAGTAAATTTGAGGACCTATAATTTGGCTCAGCAAAGACATGATTTCAAACAAACATATTTGAATGTGCTAAAAGAGGCAAGAACTAAAGTTGGAAAGACACAGACCAAACCAATTAAGCCATGTTATGGACCTGTCATAATTCATTCATGATAATACTGAATGTCTGTTATGCATGAGGTCCTATTCAAGGTAAATGAAATAGAACAGAGAAAAAAGAAAAATCCCTGCTCTCATGAGGCTTGCATTCTACTGGGAACCAGACAATAAACAAGTCCTAGGCAACACAGCGCTAAATGTTATGAAAGAAAATAAAGCAGGAAAATGAGACAGTGAGGTTGAGGAGCAGCAGCTGTTACAAATTTAAGTAACGTAGTCAAGTGGTAACAGAAAGGAAAGAGTTGTAGGCATTTGAGTGTCATCACATTCCCTGAGTAGCTTATTTTCTTTCTGAAAAGACCATGCTAGCTGAGACAAAGGAAAGCATAAGGAAAACATTCTCAGATAACTCAGGTTTTTCACTAGTCTCCCCCACTGACTTACTAGAGTAGTAGTGTCCAACCATACAAATAGCTAACATGTTTTTTGAGTTAAGTGCATTAATGGCCTTATGTCAAGAAGGGAAAATGGGTAAGATTTGTTCATTAGTCTGATTTCAGAGGTTTTTTTTTTTAAAAAAAATTCATACTTGATTAGCCCTAAAAAAAAAAAAAAGACAAAAAAAAAAAATCTAAGCATTAGCCATTAAAAAACAAACAAAAAGGTCAGGCTCGACTCACACCTGTAATCCTAGCACTCTGGGAGGATCGCTTGAGCTCAGGACTTGGAGACCAGCCAGAGCAAGAACAAGATCCCATCTCTTAAAAAAAACACACAAACAAAAAAAACCCAACCAAAAACAGTTTCATGTTTAAGTACTTTAAGCCCAAAACATCTTAATAACTTACTCTAATAGCATTGGTCCACGTAATCACAACCCACTTTCCTTTTATGTCAAGACACTGCTTTAGTGGGTTTTGCTTAGACCAATTACCTGAGTAATCACGGGAATAGTTACTGAAGAGTTCTACAGATAGTGTGTAGAAAGGACCTAGATTGGAATTATAGCTCATTAAAGATCAAACGATCTTCTACCTCCGGTGGCTGTCCAAACCTTGTAATCTCGGGATAAACCAGTGATTTCCTATACAGTCCTTTAGATGTGTTTGCTAATTAACAGAGCTCCAAAATGATGTCAGTCAGTTTTTTAGTCACTAGCCCTATCCCCCACTTTAGCTCCTAAATTTTCTATAAACACTAATTTGTAATCTCTAAAAGCAAGATTCCTGAATGTCTTCTTCCCCTGGAAACTGACCTTACTTTTACATTCTAACTCATTCCTTGTGTCTTTGTAAGTAAACAATTCCATAGTTCTCTGAACCTAAGTTCCATAAAATTCAGGTCTAAGGATAAAACATCAATTGGAAACATAAAAAAAAACAAAAAACAATTTGAAACATTAACCAATTAACTTAGAAATGCATACTACTTAAAAATGTTATTAAAATCAAAGTTATTAGGCTGGGCTCGGTGGCTCACACCTGATATCCTAGCACTCTGAGAGGCTGAGGCATAAGGATTGCTTGAGAACAGAAGTTCAAGATCAGCCTGAGTAACAAGATCGTTTCTACAAAAAAAAAGAAAAATTAGCCAGGCATGGTGGTGCACACCTATAGTCCTAGCTACTCAGGAGGCTGAGGCAGGAGGATCTCTTGAGCCTAAGAATTTGAGGTTGTAGTAAGCTATGATGTCACTGCACTCTAGCCAAGGCAATTTAGTGAGACTCTGTCCTGAGGGGGAAAAAGGTTATTAAAATTCTTTCTGTATACTACAATCAGTAGAGCTTAACTGAAGTAACTGGAAATTATTCCTTTCCCCCCATGCCTATACCTCTGGCCCCAACCCAAAGAGCTTTAGGCCAAAACTAGTATCTTTTCTATAAACAAGAAAACTGTGGGTTTCAGGGTAAAAATGAGTGAATAAAATTTGTACAAAATATCTTAGTGCAGGGCCGGGCAAGGTGGCTCACATCTGGAATCCTAGCACTCTGAGAGGCCGAGGCAGGAGGATCCCTTGAGCTCAGGAGTTTTCAGGCCAACCTAATGGAATGAGAAGACCCTGTCTCTACTAAAAACAGAAAAAATTAGGCAGGCCTGGTGGGGGTGTAGGGGTGAGCGCCTATATTCCCAGCTTCCGGGAGGCTGAGGCAGGAAAATCACTTGAGCCCAGGAGTTTGAGGTTGCTGTGAGCTAGGCTGACGCCATGGCACTCTAGCCCGGGCAACAGAGCGAGACTCTGTCTCAAAATAAATAAATAAAAGATCTCAGTGCATGCAAGTATTTTCAAATAATGTTTTTAAATCAGGTTAAATTTATGATCCCCTTAAATTGCTGCTTACCAGCCTTTTCCCTGTTATGGCACAAAGGGAATTAACATTTTGCTGCAGAGTACTACAAGCTTTTGATGAAGCTACTCTTGGTGGAACAACTAGCTCAGGGATGCAGACAGCTGTGCATACTGAGGAAGTTCTGTTCATTTACTAATTAAGACTTTTTCCCCCCACTAGTCAGGTGCAGCAGTGAGAAGAGGCAAGAGTAGAAAAAGGAGTTCAATCTGTAACTGACTGTGATCAATTAAAATAACTTACTGGCCAGGCGTGGTGGCTCATGCCTGTAATCCCAGCACTCTGGGAGGCCCAGGCAGGCAGATCGCTCAAGGTCAGGAGTTTGAGACCAGCCTGTGCAAGAGCGAGACCCCATCTCTACTTAAAATAGAAAGAAATTAATTGGCCAACTAAAAAGATATATAGAAAAAATTAGCTGGGCATGGTAGCCCATGCCTATACTCCCAGCTACTCAGGAGGCTGAGGCAGGAGGATCCCTTGAGCCCAGGACTTTGAGGTTGCTGTGAGCTAGGCTGACGCCATGGCACTCTAGCTGGAGCAAGAGTGAGACTCTGTCTCAAAAAAATAATAACACAAAATACTTAAAAAAAAAAAAAAAGAGTTATTTTAACACATTCACTTACACAAGTTGAGCTGTACTGATACAAAAACTAACTGGAAATGCTTGTTTACATTTTCACCGTAACCATTTACTTGTCAAGGGAAAGCATAATAAATATACGAAGTCAAGCCTAAAGCTACAGTGTTAAATTATAAACTCATAAAGGTCCATTTGCAACTTAAGTGCTCTTTTGTATAAAGTATCAAAAAGTTAATACAAGTACTAGTCTTAAGCAGTCACACAAGTCTAAGCCACATTTATTTGCACAGGTAATGGGCAACAGATACTCCATGTTCATACAAATTTATAAAACAACAAAGTTAATAATCACTTGGTACACTTGTGTGTTATCTTGCTTACATATTAAAATCTAGATGAACTTCCTTCATTTTGGTAAACTTTCACACAATAACTTCCTTAAACAAAATTGTTGAAAACACATATGGCATGTTTCAGTTAGAGCCAACACAAAAGTTAAGACAAGACCACAAACTCAAAAACCAAGTTTAGAAGATACTTTTCTACCTCCCTCCCCTAGATTTTCTTTAACAGATGTATATGCTGTATCACACAAGTAACCATGAAGACAAAAGAATGATGCTCCCACAATCAGGAATAAAATGCCAACCAGATCATACTGTTAAAGTTATCTACCAAATATATGGTTTAAATATGAGAAACAAGGAAAATGCTTAGGTTAAAATAACAAAGGAGATTAGCAAATGATTTTAAAGAGAACTGTTCCCCCTCAAAGCTGCAAAGATCTGACTCTGACAACTCAAAATAATTGTCTAAGGCAAATTAAAATGAGGAAACCTTCAAAAACATTCTAATCATGTTTGGTATCTAGTGATAAAAGCTGAAAATATCAAGAGAATATTTATTATACAAGTGTCAACAAGGACATCCCAAAAATGAAAGAAATGCACATTTATTTCTACAAAAGCAATGTATGATACAGAATTAGAAGGGAACAGACTTAAAGATTTGCCTATTAAAATATACAGATTCTTACTGAAGAGTATAGGATATTTAAAAAAGATGACAAGGGATGTTAATCTTTTTTTATTATTATTATTTTTACATATTTTGGAACCTCACATAATTTTGATAAATAACTCTTACAAAATTATGCAAAAAGTACAAGAATGTCTGGTAAACAAACAGTCTGTATTTTCCAAAAAGATTTTTTACAACATGCAATTCTTAAGGCAGCATCCTCCTTACAAGGAAAGGTAATCCTTTCACTCATCAAGAAATCTTCTGCTGCAAAGAATAGGCTAAGAAAGCCTGGCTTCTTCCATTAACGCCTTTTGTCTTTCCTGTCTGATTTTCGGTCTCTTTCACTTCTTGAAGATCTTTTGCCTGATCGACTACTCTCCGATATAGACCTCTTTCTGTCGGACCGAGAATTCTTATCCTTTGATCCTTTTGTATCTCTACTACTACCACCTTTTGAAGATTTGTGACTTCTTTCTAGTCCTGAAGTATCCCTTCTCTTACGATCCACGCTCCTTCTGTGCTTTCTATCTCTATTATGTCCCCGGCCCCTGCTCCGACTTCTACTCTCACTACTACTACTAGTGCTGCTGCTACTATCTCTGCTGCTGCCGCCACTTGTACTGGAACTACTACTGGAAGTACTTCGACTGCTACTACTGCCACTACTGGAACTGCTTCCACTGCTACTACTGGTAGAACTGCTACTAGAACTACTACTGCTACTGCTTCGACTTCTACTCTTGCTTGTTTTATTTCTAGCTCGACCTCTACTTCTGCTTCTAGTTTTAGTTTTGCTCTTGCTCTCTGCATGTACTGTCAAGACCGGCTCTACTGGCACCTCAGTGAGTTTTACAGACTCTAGAGGAAACTCTTTCCTTTCAGGTAGTAAATGCCCTTGCTCCTGAATCACCTGGGGTGGTGGCTGTAAAACAGCTAATGGCAAAGTCTCAGGCTGAGAGGGAATCTGGGACTGGAGTACTGGCTGGGGCTGGGACTGAGATGGAGGATGGGACTGAGATTGGGGCTGGGGCTGGGGCTGAGCTTGAGCTTGAGGTTGAGATTGAGGTTGAGGCTGAGGCTGAGGCTGAGCCAACAGCTGAGGCTGAGCCACAGGCTCAGGTTGGGGCTCAGATTCTTTTTCTTCTTTTTCCTCAGGCTCCTTTTCCATGTCTAGAGCACTAACATTGTCCTTCCCAGGAGACAGAGATTTACATTCTTTATCTGGCTCAATTTCAAATTCCATCTCTGGCTCCAATTCTTTGCTAGTTTCATTTTCTGAAGGTTCTATACTTTCAACTTGATTAGTTTCCATCGCCTCCTGTTCAACAATTACGTTTTGGACATTCTCAACCATCTCTAACACATCCATCACTTCTTCAGGCTGACTATCCTGCTGCTTCTCACTTTCCCTGACCTCAGTTTCCTCCTCCATCTTAACCTCCATTTCCTGTTTTTGTTCATCCTCCTCCTGTTCTTTCTCAGCATCACTATGAACAATACCTACTTCCTTTTCCTCTTCCTCTCCTGCTTCCTCTATTTCTACATCATTGTGCTGATTACCTGTCTCCTCCAACTCTTCCTCTCGCTGAGCCACCTTACCCTCTTCTTGCTCCGCCTTCTGTTCTTCATTACGCACCACCTGATGCTCTTTTTCCTTCATTGATTGTCTTCTAGGCCTAGCCTCCATTTTATTTATTTGTTCTGCAAATTCGAGGCGTCTACCTTCAAATAAAGC
>CAUYRT010021112.1:0-16541 GCA_963574885.1 Lepilemur ruficaudatus
AAAGAAAGAAAGAAAGAAAGAAAGAAAGAAAGAAAGAAAGAAAGAAAGAAAGAAAGAAAGAAAGAAAGAAAGAAAGAAAGAAGGAAGGAAGGAAGGAAGGAGGGAGGGAAGGAAGGAGGGAAGGAAGGAGGGAAGGAAGAGGGAGAAAAGACGAAAAATCACTTTTATAAGGCAATATTGAAGAGATGGAGAAACATGACTTGACATATATTTTAGAAATACAGGTGGCTATGTAAAAGATAAAACTATATGTAAACATTTAGGAGACTACTAAATAGCCTTTGTAAATGATGAGGAGGACAAATTTGGACTATAATGTAAGAATAGATATAAGAAAATGTATATAAGAAAGGATTCTGTGATAGAATTTGCAAAAGAAAGTAAATCCCTTTCTTTGGGAGATCAAAACTTGTAAGATTTAGATTCACCCCACACCCCATCATGATCTTTTTCCTTTTTTAAGAATTATAAATTAATAATATTTCCCATTATTACAGTTGGCTATTATTTTTGACAAAATAGGTCTAAGGTAATAGTACCTTTCTTATGAAATATTTGCTATCTGGGCTGAAGGAGATTTAATAATATAGATAAAGTCTATGTTTGCAACTGTTTGTTGAAGAGGATAGTGGTCTTAGATGAGCATGTATTGAAATCATCTGGAGGACTTGTTAAAACACAATCTGCTATGTCTGTGCTCAGAGTTTCTGATTCAATACGTCTGGCTGATACATAAAAATTAGCTCACCTCAAGAGTACACTTTGAGAACCACTGGTGTAGTATATTATATAAAAGCTTGTTACTTTGATTAAAGAGTAGGAGGTTTCCTCTGGGTAAGGACTAATTGGATTAGTCCACTGGGGAGAATGGGAAAAAGTATTCCAATCTCTATTCTAAGAAAAATAGTCACAGGATTAGCCTACCCCTTTCCTGATACTAGAGCAGAAGTAGCCTGGAAATTCCTTTCAGAGTTTCAATTTGTAGGTTTTGTTTACTGAGCTGTCATTTGCCCCAATCATGAATGAGCCACATTGATTCCAGGATTAGGACAAATTAGACAATTAAAAGTATAACTGATCCACTCCCAGGATAACTACATTCATCCATTCATGAGGGCCCCATCTCCCAGCACTGTTGCATTGGGGATTAAGCTTCCAATATTGGATTTTGGGGGACATATTGAAACCATAGCATCAAGGCAACATTGAGAAACTATCCCCAAGATTTAGAAGCCTTCAGTATAAGTATAAGTCAACATTGGTGTTTCATCCTAAAACACCCCTTGGAAATAGTATCAGAGAAAAAAAAATTAGACTAAGTAAACAGATCCCCGTTATGATACTTCTTACCACAGACATTTATATATTCTTTGTAGATTAATAGGACATTCAACCTAAAATCATTCACTCTCATCAACTGAATATTTTTCAAGCATTTAAATTATTTAATAGAACCTCAAATTGTTAGATTAACTTTGTAGTGAAATCAAATCATGTTATTAGAAAAAATGACGTGACGCTTTTTACATCTAGGAATTTTCTGCATTTTTAACATATGTACAATAAAAGAATCATAGAATATAAAAGCTAGAGTAGACTGTAAAAATTACTCAATTCAACTCTCTCATTTCACAGGTTAGAAAATGTAGACCTCCCCTGCCAAGTGGTTGACGAATGTGCCAACGGTGATCTCAGTAAAGGCAGAGTCTGGACAAGAATCCAAGTCTCTGCACCCCAATGCCAGTGCTCTTTGCCCTGAAGCATGATGCCTGCCTTCCCAGGGCACCCCAAAATTATTTCATTACACATAAAGACTAGTCTTTGAGCAGGCACACTCTCCTTTTCTATTTCTCTTTACTCTCAAATTTAAGAACAAAACCAAAAATCCTGATCCAAAAACAGGATATGTATGAAGCATCTCCAGGAACCATCTACATAAATAACTGAGAGCTGGGGGTTTACCTCAGCATTCTAAGTTGAAAAATGCACAGAGTATATTAAAACTAAGAAGTGTGGCAGAAAAAGAAATCCTTTCTACTCAGCACTTTCCTTTTCCAACTTAAAAAAACTTAGGGTGCTCCTACATGTAATGCCATTTTAAAACCTGAAGCCAACAAAGGATTATTTTGCCAATAGTGACGTCAGACTAATTTCACTGAATCATTCTTGTTTCATGTAGATGCCACTTTAGACTCGACAAAATGTGTATATATACGCACGGTATACAAATGTGTATATATACACACATGGACATAGACATAGCCGACCCATATATATTGATTTTATATATGTAATTTTTTTGCCACCCTCTCCTGTCGTCTCTAGAACGAGTTTCTTGAGAAGGCCAGGGAAAACAAAGAACAAAATCATTGTATTTCTAACACATCCTGAGATAGGAAAGAGAAATTAATAAGTGGTTAAAAAAGAAAAAGAAAAAGATTAATTAAATGTCACACTCAGTTAAAGAGTGCCAAATGAGTCACCTTGGATGGAGGCCTTGGGCATTACAGACACAGGCTGGCTTTCTACACTAGGCTTGAACTCTGCCAGTAGAAATTGCTGCTGTGACTGACTCAACCGTTGTGCTTGTTTCTCAAAGCAGAGTGCTACTTCTCAGTACAGCCACCACCCACAGAGCCCACCAAGAGCATGGCAGGCTTAATAGAGCTTACCTTAGGCCACTGAGGGAAGATCCCTTCCCCTCACTGTCATCACATCATTTTTCTATTTAGTATCCTCCGATGTAATTTAATTATAACTTGTCTTAAGGGCTCCAAAAGGCATGTCCTCAAACAACTCTATTTCCAAGAGGCCCTCTTTCATCTTTAGGTAATAACTGACACTCAAATAGTGTAGGTAGTACCAGCAAATTTTCCTGTAAAGAATACACTTGAAGATATTCTCATTCCAGGACTTTAATTATGTAAGCAAACTGAGTAATTTTTTAAAAACTATTATTTTGCAAGGTTTCTTTTTGTCTGTTCTTTGAATTCAAGGATGACATATTGCAGGGCTCCACTAATAGAAGTCAAAATTGTGTTTGCTGCTGCATATAATTTAAATACTGTATTCCCAAGGCAAATTTTCTGAGAAATTTTCTTTCCCTAAGAACCAGTCCATCCTTACGGACCTTGCTCTTTTGAGTTCTTTGGACCAGACTGTCTCGGCTTTTCTGGTGATTATGTTTTCTAAATTTACAAATGTGGAAGGGAGAGAACTCTAAGGACTGGTCTCTTATTATATCTTAGGAGAAGGACATAAAATGTAAATATGAGTCATCTTGACATCCCCACTTGTTCAGAGAGGCATCAACATCAATGTCAATGGTATTGTCAGTGTTGTCAGTGGGTGAAATGAGGCAAAGGCAGATCACCTCACAGCCCGAATCTACTTTCCCAAGTGCTGAATTATTGCCAGTTGCACCATTTTAAATCCTGCTCATTTAGCTGCTAGCAAGTGCCACATCATGCTTGCTCAGCCCTGGACCTGTTTTGGTCCTCCTGGAGACTACACACAGGTTCTTGGAGCCTCAGGTTTTAAGGGAGGCTCTATAAATGAGTCATTCTTTACTGGTGAATGTAGCATCTTGTTTTTCAACAAGGAGGCAAGAGAAAACCTACTCAGGGCTGCAGGCACATCCTCAGTCAACTCCTCACGCCACATGCGTGTGAAAACTCCTGTGTCAGCACTGGCCCTAGAATTTTGTGCAGACACACCCTTTGAACCCTGTATTAAAGGTAGGAGGAAACTTCTTCCCTTTTGTCCTCCCTGTCCCTTCTCCTCACTACACTTGGTCTAAAGCCAGAGTCAACTCATCTAAGCCAATGACAGGACATTAACTGCTCTATGTAAAACAATTTTCCCTGTGACTCATTTGTTCTTGATGAGGTCTTACGCATGCCAACGGTAACATTAGTGCAAGTTCTGAGTTAGTGCAAGTCTGCTAGTTGTCCCAGGATCTGAAAGGCAAACACCTATGGGACTTTAAATAGTGGAATAAGTTCTGCTCTTGCTAAATCATCTCTTCTTTAAATACAATGATAGAGGCATAGCAAATATAATAAACTAGTTAACCAAAACTCTTACAATGCCTACTAATTTCCAGAGTAAACCAGGTGTGTAAATTCAACTGTAGAGCAATGTGAAGTGCATTTTTAAATTGAATAGATTCATTACTTGGGCTGTCTATTCACTTCTTGGTCTTTTTAATTTTCTTTCAGTTTCACTGCATTTAAGTTTCCTGTTATTTTTTCTTATAATCTTATATTTTCTAGTTTATCTCCTAGTACTTCTAATCTTCTGCTTTTGCAATTTTGGATATGCAAAGCACTTTAGAGTTTACAAAAGAATTTCACACATGTATATCCTTTTATTTTTGATCCAACAAGCCTAGAGGCTCTACCTCCACATTGTCCAGTTGAGGAAACTGGAAGTTTGAGAGCTCCCGTGATTTGTCATAGGTCACATTGCAAGCAAATACCAGAACTGTGGCTGGAAACTTGTATTTCTAATGCCAAGTTCTCTTTTGACTCCTGCTGGGCACTGTTACTGATCCATGCCATAAACTTTTTTCTAAGCCTTTGCATTCACTGATATACAGCTGTTGCTTATTTTGACTCTACCTCCCATCCAGCTCACAGACTCTGTGAGGTTCTGTGCTGTGTGAGAGGGGATTTTGCTGTGTAATGAGGCTAGCTGGTCTACTCCAATCCTCCATAAGTTAAGGCTGAGCCAAATGTGTCTGAATGGGGGAAGGTAGAGGCTAAATGTCTCTCAGGAGAGATGTGATGATGTGACCAGAATAGGTTGGCTTCAGTCAATGTAAAATGTCCCCACATGGTACATTTTGAGCTAAAAAGGTACTCTAAGTCATCTTTTTTTGCAGTGCAGTTATGCTACCTAATATGCCCAACAGTAGAGATTCACTCCTTTAGTGCATGACTTCTGTGAAAATCTTTTCCTGCCTTCTTTCCTTCCTTCCTTCCTTCCTTCCTTCCTTCCTTCCTTCCTTCCTTCCTTCCTTCCTTCCTTCCTTCCCTTCCTTATCCTTCTTTTGCTTTCTTCTTTTCCCCACTATAGAGATGTCTAGGTAGTAGTTACTCTTTAAAGATGGCCCCAAACAATTTTCTTTCCATGTGCATACGTGCTGTCTCTCCTACCAAGAAGTGGAGCACATGTCTCTTTCCCTTGAATCTAGGCTGGGTTTACAAGGAAAATAATGTGCTGAGACTTCTAAGCTCAGGCATTAACAAGGCTTGGATGCTTTTGCTTCCTTCCTGTTGGAGCCATGAGCCATCATGTGAGAAGTCCAGGCTAACCTGATGTAGAGAAAGACCATATGGAGAGGACTTTGCAGATGAGAGGCCAAGTAGAGACAGACCTGTGGAAGAGGACCAAGGTGCCAACCATTTAGTCTTATCTGCAGTCCACTACCATCTGACTGTGACCTCATAAGAAATCCCAAGCCAGACCAGTAAAGGAACCACCTAGCTGATTCTAACCAAACTAGAAAATTATGAAATATAATAAAAATGGTTGTTGTTTTAAGCCACCAATTTTTAAATGGTTTGTTATGCAACATAATTTGTCACTTACACCCTAGTCTGAATCTTCAGTAACTTTCAGCAAGTCCTTAAAAATTTTGGGCCCTAAATAGGCCAGTTTGGAACAGATTTGGGTGATCTAAGGCAACATGATCATAGAAGGCATATGGTAGTCAGGGAATAGGAAATGAGGAAAAAAGATGAACTAGGAACCAAGAAAAGGGAAATACAGAGGAAGAAAAAGCAACACTTGTTAGGATCTTAGATTCAGTTCTATATAACTTTGAATCTTTTTCTTGTGTTCCAGGTTTTATTTAAAATAGAGACAAATGTTATCCATAGCATAGGTTTGACACTTTAAGGAATGCATCTATTTCTATTTTTGTGATCATTCCTAGGTGCAAGAATTTAAAAGGAGACTTATGATGAAAACTGACTGAATTATGCTTTTGGGGGGCTGGTCTAAGCAAATAATGACCTTAAGCCAGTGGATCTTTGTATTATGGAAAGCAGCACATGGTTTGGCACATAGGAACCATTTGGGACATATTTACCCTAATTTAATTGATATGGGACTCCTAAGTATTAGGGTGCAGGGAAAGAGACTCATATATATACTCATGGATTGGCTCTGGACCCTAACTGTCTTCCATCCAAAGGAGAAAAACTAGATCATCACTTGTCCTTTTATTATTTATCCTTGGAGTGTCTGTCTATTTAGAAAGCCCACAAAATCTTGGATAAAGCTAAGAAATTTGGAAGAAACATGTAAGTTAAAACGAGCTCAAAGTCACTTGCTTCTTCTGTTTGTTTATTTGGTCTGAGATGATTCCCACATTCACTTACCATATGGCATTAAATCATTCTGGTCCTTGAGTTATTATTACATGATTCAAAGAGTATAATTTGCAGAATTGCCAGCCCAGGCTGCACTCTGTCCCACACCAAAAAAGGACCACAAGGAAGGGAGAAGAAAAATGACTATTTCCTGGTAGCCCATATTTACGCAATTTTCTCCCACCACAGATTGTTTTGGCAGTCTAGACAGAGTCTTGTAAAATCCTTCCCTGATGTCATCCACATCCTTTCTTGATAAGTTCAAAATGAGTCCGGAGCAAGCATGGCTCCTCTAGCAATGTCGTATAAATAATTAGCGCAGTGCCACCCGGAGAGTCCTTTTGGACTCCAGTGATTTCCACATGAGAGAAACGGACTGATGAGCTGGCCACCAGATCATGTAAATATGTGGCGGAGAATGCAGCTGCTGAAGGGAAGGAAAAAACACACATATGGGCATTTCATGTTTTAAAAGAACTTTGTGGCAAACAAAACAGATTAGAGAGAGAAGTAGGCTAGATTCAGGGAAAGAAAGATTAAGTAAATTATTTTCTTATTGAGGCCAGGGACACATTATGGAATTAATGATTCCTTAAAAGGCAATTTAAAATTGTGTTTCTAAGGCAAGACATTGGATCATATTTCTATCCATATTTGTAGAGGGGGAAAATGTTTCCAGGTTAGGACTTGAAATTCAGGTTATAAGAGCTGGAATTTATTCTTTTATCATTTTATTTATTTATCCAAAAGTAGAGCAATAAATTACACACACCAACAAATGTGTTCTCTAATAACAAAATATAGAAGACATTTTCTAACAGTTATCAGGCTGATAGCCTCATTGAAAATCACTGCCGATTTGTTAGGAAATAATTTCTTGTTAGCAAACATAAGGACAGACAAATCCCCCCATGAAAAGTTTGAAAATTTCCTTTGTCGTAAGTTTTATTTTCACATGATTATACACCTTTTGCCTTCAGCTGGAATTAAAAGAAAAATGCTTCTACACTGCATTTTTTTCCTGAGAATGATTTTTTATTAGACCTGCAGAAATCAATCACAGCATCAAGACAATGCAAGAATGCATACGTTAGTAGGTGGCCTTGAGTTTTTCCGAACAATGGTATTTTCTGCCACCAAAATAACCATTTATTCAGTCAGAACCATTTGGACTATGAGAAGTATATCGTATTCTGTTTTTTATTGAGGGAAGGATGGTGCTAAAATGATGTTGATCCATTCATTCATTCACATATCCAGTAGATATTTTATGACACCACTTCCATAACACTGCACTTTTAATATTCTCTTCAATGTAGTTAAATTCTCCAAAACAATGAAATTACATAAAAAAGAGTAAAAAGTGCTTAATTCCACTCTCCACTCATGTTTTCTCTGCAGTTGGTTATTTCAAGAGGAAAGAATAGGAAATACTTTGCCATGTGGTTTTTCCCTGTGTAGTGACATGTTTCTCAACTCTTCAGCCTCTCCTTTCTCTATCCTACCTTGCTTTGGGCTCTCTGCCCTTCTTGCTGGGCTGTTTTAATACCTTCCTCAGTGTCCTCTGATACAACTTCCACTCCACTTGTAACTAAAGCACAGACCTGATCATGTTCTCCCCTGTCTTAAAGCCGGTTGATAGCCTCTAAACTTCCGGCTGTGCCCTGCCGTCAGCTGCGGTCTACACGCGTCCGTACCGACCCTCTGCTGGAGCTACATTTTCCACCATTGCTTGGACCTCCAGGTCCTTTGAGGTGTCCAGTGCCTTGACCAAATCTAGCCCTCCTTCAGGAATACACCCTATTTTGTCTGCCTGGAAGATTACTACTCATTCTTTATGAAACAAACTTCATGTGTTCTTCCTATCAGTCTGTGTGGTCCTACTGGGCTTCTTTAATTGACTAGTTCTGGTTCCACATTCCACAGCCAACACCACATGAAAACAAGCCTTGGTAACCCGTATGCTGGCCACAGTTTCTGACCGAACTCATTTCTATTGTGTGTCTCAAGCTCATCTCCCCCAACACTGTGACTTACAGTATCTGACCACCACAACATCCTTCAGAAGGGTTTGCCTCTCTGATGCTGACCTTTGACTTTAGTCTTCAATTACCATCTGTGTCATCTGCTTTGATTATCCCACTCTCAGTTGTGGAATTAAATATTTTATCAGACTTATTAGGCTGGCACCCTGGCCTAAGTCACTTCAGCCCGATCCAACAAAGAATTCTCCAATTTTCCTAGAGATCCCATAAAACTGTGTGTTCTATTCTCTCCAATAGAGATCAAATTGTTTTATCTTTATGTTTTTACCAAGCAGTAAATTCCTGAAAAGCATCCATGGTGTCTTACTTTTTGGTATCCTTAGGGCATAATTTAGTGCTTAATATATAGCAATGGCTTTTGAATGAGTAAATGTGATTTTCTAATTTCCTACCTATCCATCTCATTATATCTACCTGCTTTATCAGAGCACTTGGAATACAGTGGGCCCTCAACAAATGTATTTGGGTTAAGTAAATAAAGTTGTTAATACTCTTCTATAGTGCTTGATTTGTTATAATGTACACAAATAGTCTTTTTAAAAAAGAGAAAAATAAAGATATTTTTGACAACAAAAATATGTGGCTATGTCCTAAGTTCAGCATTGTGTGCTAAGTTTAGAGACCACATTAGGAACACTTCCTTAGTAAAATTTGTAACTATACGGAAAAAGGTGCTGAAGTATTGTCCATGACAAAAATACAAAGGGCTTTCTAAATAGATGCATAAGAGAAACTATTAAAGTCAATTATTTTCAAACTCTTTAGAAAAATTTATTTACTTATAAAGGAATTTATTCAAAAATTGTTTAATAATAGTTTGAAGAAAAGTAACAACAACATATTTTTAAAAGATGTGATCCTGGGCGAGGCATGGTGGCTCATGCCTGTAATCCAGTGGCCAGCCTATAGTCCCAGACACTTGGGAGGCTGAGGCAGGAGGATCACTTGAGCCCAAGAGTTTGAGGTTGCAGTGAGCTATGATGATGCCACTGCACTTTAGCCTGGGCAAAAGAGTAAGAAAAAAAGGGGAAAAGATGTGGATCCCCAGAAATATTAGTCATGGATATATCATAAGTGTGTATGGTAAATAACAAATAATGTAAAAGTAATTAACATAGCTTGTTAACTGTTCATTCTCCCCTTTACTTATTACATTTCCATTATTCAGTCACTCAGCTAAGATGAATAGATGCCTTCTCTGTGCCAAGGACTGTGCAACTGTGAGGTATATCCTATACTGAGAGAAAGGAGCCTATTCAAGGCACAATTCCATAAAAGGATTCGCTATCCAACATAACCTACTCCAGGGCCTCAAGTCTTAAAACAATAATGTTTGGTCTGTGCATAATTCAATTTCACAGATAATTAGGGAAATAGAAATTGAAACCACAATGAGTTACCATTTTTACCTACTAGTTGCAATAAAGAACATGACAATAGTAGATGTTGGTACAGATATGGGACAAATAATACTTTCACACATTGTTGATACAGGTTTAAACTGCTAAAGCCACTCTGAAAAACAATTTAATAAATATAAGGTAAAATTTAAAATGTGTATATGCTATGAACCAGCAGCTCCACTTAGGTATATTTCTTAAAGACAAAAATGAAAACATTTTTCAATTTATACACCATACAAAGAGATATGTTTATTATAACATACTTTTGTGTCAGCCAACAACTTGATGACTCCATTAATGCCCATCTGTAGATAAGAAATAGATAAATAAATTACAGTATATTTATATGATGGTCTATACTAGTTAAAATCATCATGGATACATTTAAAAATAATAATGTTGATTGGAAAAATTATATATTTACTTATGTAAATTTAAAAGCACAAAAAAGATGGCAGTATATAGATACTACTATATGTGTGTAAATGGATAAAAACAGATTTAGAAGTGTGCATTCAAAACTCATTTTGGTTATTGTCTCTGGGAAAGTTGGGAGAGGAATGAGACTCAGGGGATCATAATTAAGAGATATTTGGATTTATCTGTGATTTTTTATTTCTTAAGAAACACTGGCAGCAAGCAAGTATGATAAAACATTAACAGCTGTTAATTATGGGTGATAGAAATATGGGCATTTATTATATTAACCTTCAAGCTTTTCTACATTTCTTTCATTTCTTAAAAAACATATACAAATGAGGGGGAGATTTCTGTCCTCCAATAAACTTGATAAACCTAGGGTTAAACAAAGTTTAAGAGTTTTTTTTTTAACTACAGGACTTTCCAGAGTCTTAAATATTGTGATTTATGAATTTTCAAGAAGTAATTATAGTGTGTTAAAGAAAAGGAGTTATAACTGCAAATTGTAACACATGCTATGAAGACTGACGGTAGAGAGGGAGTTGGGGAGCCTCTGGCAGAAGACGGTCACGATGGGCCCCCACTGTGGGTGGTATTTTCACCAGGATGAAGAGTCAACCTTTCAAAGTTAGGTGGAGGAAAGAGAGGAGGGAGACTGAGGGAGCAGCATGTGGGTCAGTCCCGGAGGTAGGCAAGAGCTTGGGGCAGTTGTGGAGTGAAAGGAATCAGTGGGATGGAGGAGAAGCCTTGCTGAGATTTTATCCAAAGTACAACAGGATGCCAAGGAGAGTTTACCCCAGACACCACGGGTCACACTGTTGCCCTCTCTCATGCCCAGTGTCTCATAAACCTCACTGGGACCTGAGGAAAAGGTGTTGTCCTAGGCCTCAAAGGGCCCAAGTCCAGACTGGCAGATAAACGTGTAAAGGAGCAATTCAGTGTGCTGAGAGCATTGTAGAGGTTAAAACAAATGCCATGGGAGCACAATTAGGGACACAAACCCTGCTTGTGGGGAGGGTCCTTCCAGAAGCACAGGTCTGAGAGCATTGAGAGCACTGTCCACAGCACATTGAATGATTTGCAACCCAGCTGCCCTCTGCTATTGAGCACATGTCTGGTGTCATGCTGCAAAGGGATAATGTATATTCAATGTCAATGAAAGTGAATCATAAAGGAAAAGTTAACTTTTTTCTGCCATCCCTTCAGATCCAACCTGCCCCCTGCTGCCACAGCCACTGTGATCTTTCTACAGCAATGTCTGAGCATGTCACTCCTGAGGACAGCCTTTGTCTATAGGATTATATCCAGGGTCCTTATAATGGCAAAGGAAGTCCCGACCTGTCCAGCCTCCACCCCCTCCATTCTCCTGTGTGCATCGTTCTCTCTCACAGCTGAAGTCCTCTCTGTTCCCTGAACACATCATGCCCTTTCTGGTCTCCACATCTTTCCCTTGCATATGCTGCTCCCCTCCCTGGGATGTTCCTTCACTTCCTGCTCACAAACAGGGATGTGTACCTCGTCCATGAAACCTCCCATGGCTCCCTAAGGAGAGATAATGGTTCCATCCACCTTATATAAGCCCTGCTGTAAAGAATTGTTGGCAGGATTTTTTATGCTAACCTGATATTCTCAATATCAGGGTTTCCATGTCATTGCAGTCTGTGCCCAACCTGCAATAGGCATTCAATAAATACTTGGTGATTGGAGGTAAGGATTAATCTGCAAGGAAAAAAAATCCCAGAAAGCATTTAAAAAAAAAACAAATAGGAATAATCTTCATTAACTGTTGCTTTGGATTACCTATGTCTTTGCTATCCCCCATTACTGTAGCTAATCAAGAGTTGTCATCAAACATAAGACCATTAGATCAAAGAATGCAGGTTTTTCAAGGGGAAATATTAAGAATGGAAACATTACAGTAGTGGAAAGATCTTGGTGGATGGTTGCAAACTACTATGAGAAATTCTAAAATCTCCCACATACAAGAAAAAAAGGTATGGAGATGCCTCTAAAAGGATCTTACTATTATAGCTGATGTGTACTAGGTAACAAATATTCTCCCAAGGGCTTTACTTGGGTTGTCTTTTTCAGCACTCACTACAAGCACATGAGGTAAGTATTATCATGGCACCCACATACCCGTTTTACAGAGAATAAATCTGTGGCACAGAGAGGCTAGAGTTATGTGACAAGGAAACCATGGTTTGAATCCAGTTTAGCTTCAGAGACTAAGGTCTTACTCTCTGTGTTACACTACTTCTCATTACTTCCTGTAATTAGTTTATATTGCCAAGATTTCTTTTTCCCTTTTTATTTTTAGGAAATTTATTGCTGGATACTCATTTAATTATACAAATACTGCTATTTAAAATATTTCCATGGTTGGTAAGCAGGCACCACTCTGAGACTCCTGGGTACCATTTTATTTTTTTCTTGGTCCCACATCTGGGACACTACCCCTGCCCCCCACATACCCCACCAAGATCCAACAACACAAGAATAAAACCAGAGTCGCACTTACCACTGGTCCTGGTCTATGGCCCCAGTGGTGCTGATGGGTTTGTTGGTATCCATGCAGTTCTGGTTGTCACATATTTTGAATATCATCCCTAAACATAACAAAGTCAACTTATGAACCTCAGGCCTTAGATATTGGTAAGATAGGCAGGGAGAGGTTTTGTGAATATCTTAAAAAAGAGTTGAGAAGAAATCACAAGTCTCTGCCTGTCTTCAGAGGGGTTGTCATCTATGGACAGAGCTTGGACTTTGAATTAAATAGAAATGGGTTTGCTTCTTAGCCTTACCATTTACTTATACAGCTTTCAGCAAATGACTTAACCTTTTTCACTTAAGGATGATACTAATCTTTCATAAGCACTATAAGGATTAAATGATAGAAAGTACATGAAATGCTTAATTATTGTTTCATACCTAGCTGTTGCTCAGGAGACGTGAAGTGTGCTATATTTTATTATTATTATTATGTAAAGTTGGCACAGTAGTATTGCCCAAAGAATGGTTATAAGCATTAAGTGAGTTAATAAAAACAAAGCTATCAGAACCATGCTTGATATAATAAACCCTCATTATAGATGTTGGTTATTATTGTTATTATTTTGTCATAAGCCAATTCTATTTAGAGTTTGTAGTTCATGTACTGTTTTTTTGAGACTAGAACCACATTTCTTTGTTCTCTCAAAGAAATTCTTTATAGGCAGAAACTCTGGGAAAAAACATTATGGAAACAGAAGTTATTTTTTGCAACATTTGTATAACGATTCAAATCCTAATACAGCTGATACAGTAGTTTTAAGTGATGTTTATGCCTCAGTTTGTAAGATTGATAAAACCATTTTCAGCTTAGGAAAAGTCAACTAAACCATCTCATTTATAAGATCTATCACAAACATGTTGTCATATTTTGCTTTAGTGCTTTGAGGCAGTGGTAAGTGGACTCTAATTTTGAGAGAAAATTATTCAAACAGAAAAGGATAAAACAACATTAGTTCAAATTTTGTTTTCAATTGATTTTGATAAAAAAAAATGAATGTCCAGATGAAAAATAAAAAGAGGATCCTGGGGATAATTTTTGTTTTCTTTTTGAAACATCTCCGGGAGTATTTGAAGGAGTGGAATGGGGAGATTTGGGTACTGGTCCTGTGGATTCCCACAAATGAGATGAAATCCCACAGGAACTTTGGTTGCCATAGGCAGCCAACAGAAACACTAACACTGAGAGAAATGGCTTTCTAGTTTTAAAATGATTTATTACATATCATCTGAAAACACTAAATGAAGAGTCAGACAGTTAATTCCAGTTCTGCCTCAGCTATTGGTCAGAGCTATGAACTTAGATAATTTGTTTAACCTCTCCGCCTCTCAGGACTGTCATGCGTAATGTTTGTCAGACGAACTTGGTGTTTTCAATCTCTTTTTTAAGTTCCTCTAAATTTAAGATTCTGGTAAGCAAATGTAGCGGGCAATGAGTGCCTAACACATTTCTACCACTGCATATGCTGGGCTTCATGTTGAGCAGACTGTTTACTTCCATTAACTCACATTTATTAAACACCTACTGTGCACTGGGCAATGTAGATATAAAGACACAAAAAGAGACCACCTTCTCCAGGAGCTCCTACTCTGGCAGAAGAGATAGTAATGTAGGTAACTTACAATGCTGTGGAATTGAACACAGCAAAAGATATTGCTGGGTGTGTTTGTGTGCTCAGGATCAGAGAAGATTCTGGGTAGTTTCCTGAGTGAAATTTGGAGAATGAATGCTAAGGATTTAGGCCATTCTACAATCAATAAAATTCATAAATAAATGAACTTGCTATCTCTCTCAGTTGATGATCTCATGAATCTGTGTGAAGTGGCCCCTTTGATGATAAGGCAACCCTTTGGATGGGTACTGGACATTTTAAGTTCAGTTGCTACTCAGTAAATAGCTCGGAGCAGTCTCCAGGCAATTAATGTAAGACTATATTTATAAAGTTTTATAAACAGCAGGACAAACCTCCCACTGCCACTACCGCCTTGCCTGTACAGGACTCAATTCCTCTCCACTCCCACTAGGCAGGAATAGGGCAGACTCAATGCTAATTTCAGCCAGTAGCATCTCTCAGACGAGTTACAAAGCAAGGCAGAGCATAGATTCAAAAACAGCAGTCAGAACAGCAAACAATTCTTATGTGGCGTTCTGCAAACAGCCAAATTGCTTCAAGTACTACAGGAACTCCATTTAAAATTGACAAGGATGTTGTCTCTTACACGCCAGAAAGTAAAACCCCTCTCATAACAACCAGTCTCTTCTATGGCCATTGACTTTGGTCTCAAATAGTTAAAACCAACAGATTACTTGAAAGATGATTTTTCTTTTCAAGAAGTTGTTTTCCTTATTCTGGGCAGAATATTAGAATCCAGGAGGATGTATTAAACTCTGTTTCACCCCAAGTAGAAGACAGTTAGTAAAAATAGCAATAACTACCAATTTTGGAGTCCTATTCTGAGTCAGTCTCTTTCATGGACATTAGCTAATTTAATTTTCTTGATTATCTGCAATAGCCGGTACTATTTTCCTTGAAGACTAAGGCTCAGAGACATTAACTGATGTAATGCCAACAATAGGGTAGTAAGATATTAAAATATTTATCTAGCTAGGATTCATCCTAAATGTTGGTGGAGTGTTTAGGTTTCTTAGGGTGATATTTCTGGGAATGAGAGCTGGGAAGACAAGTTCATCAGCCAAAGACCTTCTGTTTCCTCTGGAGAGGAGTCCTCTGGAATCCAGTTACCCTGGAGCTGGAGTCAGAGCCAGATACAGGCCAGGTAGGATACTTTGGCAAGGCAGGAAAGTATTTTTCATACATGTTGTTAATCTTACCTTTGTTACTGTTTATACTTGTCTGTGAATCATGTCCTTCAACTCAGAATACCCTCAACTAAGAGCCAATATTCCAAGCAAGGTGGCTTTCAGGGGCATTTTACCATTGCTCGTCAATGTTAAAAATGGAAAGGTATTCAGATAGAGAGAAAAAAGTTTGGATTCTGGATGTAATCAAATGATACTTTAAAGTATATTACACTTTTGAAGACCCTTCTTGAAAATAATTTCTTGTTTAAAATAAACTGCAACACTTGATATATACATAAGAACCCAGAAGGACGCATAAAATAGCCACAAAAGTAAAATCAATGATATTTAAACTATGAAATTTTCTTATTTTTTAGTTTTTATTTCCCATTTCATACTACATTTTCTGTAGTGGTAGAAATAAAGATATAAAAGTTTAACCATACTCAAAACATCTCAATGTTCTAAACTTTTATATGTATTTTTCATTAGCTTGCTTAGCCTACACTTGAAATTGCATCGCTTGATCTCATCAGATATCTTTTCACAAGAACACCTGTAAACTCCATTTGTTTGTTTTTATATGAATTTAATCATATTCTGCCTTTTCTCTAATGCATAGCAGGAGATTTACAATGGGCATATAAAATGTGATTAAGTACCATAAGTTAGAGATAGAATAAAAAAGTAAAATCAGGGACAAAGAGTAGACAGAAATAGAATAAAAAGTTCATGTCACTGTGAGCCACACATATATGGGGGTAGGGGACAACTTGGGGAGGCGATTTGGCTTGCCAGAAGCTAGGTGAAGAAAATGTGGTCAGTTATACACTTCAGAGGTCATGAGATAAAAACAAACTGACTACTCAGAATTACATGTGTTCTGGGTAGTGAGATCAGGCAGGAATTTCTCCCAGGAGTCCTCATAAAGAGGATGATG